>CAOLHI010003928.1:0-143315 GCA_948474755.1 Ctenosaura bakeri | reverse complement strand
AGGAGTATATTGAGCACTGGCAAATTTAGCTCAGAAAGCAAGAGAAGGTTTGCTTCCTTCTACTGTTAATGAGACAGTTCTGCTCAGGACTGTTCCTAGAACAAAGATATAAATCAGCTCAAGAAAGAGAATTTTAGGAGCAAGAAGCTTGGGGCTTCTAAACTGATGAGTCCTGGTGGTCTCTTTTCTTCTGGAACAGAACTAGAGGTGTGTGTGTGTACTTGTGTACGTGTACGTGTACGTGTGTGTGTTCCTGGATATGACTTTGATAGGCAGGGGTGTTCTCTTTTTTTCTGGAGCACAATTGTGGAAAAACAAGAAAACAGAAGCCACAGTACAGAGTCTTACAGCACCGGGCCCCTTGAAGGCTAGGCAATTTGGTTATAGCATCAGCTTTTGTGGCCCCCAGCCCACTTTCTCAGATGAGTACAGGGCACAATTGCCAAAGAGAGGAGCTATGTTAATCTATCACAAGCAGGAACAAGAAAGAGTCCTGTGACACTTGAAAAGACTAACAAATGCCTTTATACCAGGGGACAGTATCCACAGAAGTTTATGCTGTAATAAAATTGGCCAGTACTTAAGGCATCACCACTTTTTCCTGTTTTTGTTGCAGTGGGCCAAGACAGCTTCCTCTAGGGAAGTTATCAACGTATTGCACTCAATACGTATTGCACTTTTAGGTGGATTTATTGGGGTATGTTTTGGTCATGCTGCAGGTTACATGATGGCAATGTGTGGGTGAAGGAGGGAATTTTCCTGAGGGAGGATAAGTTAATGATCTTTCCTTTCCCCAGCTTCATCTGTTCCCTTGGCATGTAGCTTGGCTCACTTCTTCAAGTCATGTAGAAGTACAGAGCTTGAGAGTGTTTTCCTTCAGGGAGCTGATTCTCTGGTTACAGCAATGGCTGTTTAGACTTGTATAGACTCATTTTTGTGTGTTGAATACCTTGGTGAGATAAGAGTTGCATTCAGTGACCTTTGAGTTTGCAATATTCTAAAATTGTGAAGTTATTTTATCCCCCCCCCTCAGTTTTATGGGGTCTCTTCTATGTTTTTACTGGAATTGCAAGACCGCCTGATGAAAAATGATGACCCGGAGAGTGAAAAGTGATGCAAAATGGCGTCTCAAAGGGGCAAAGTCAGTTACTTATCATATTGGTAGAATACCGGTATGAACATACATCAGAGTTAGCAGAAATGAAGAAGTCTAGCATAAACCTCTGCAGCTTGCTAAGATTGCTGCACAACGACTGTGGCTAACCTTCTGTTGAACCAGAGTGGAAGACACATGGCCCTCTGTAGGTTGTTGGACCCCAATTCATGTCAGCCCCAGCCAGCATGGTGATGGTCACAAATGATGGGAGTTATACCTCAACAACATCTGGAGGATATCAGCTTCTGTTTCTCAGCCTCAGTTTCAATTTATCAGCCTCAGTTGTTTTACAGAAGATCTAATCAGCAATGGGGCAGCCATAGGAGGGGAAGCTCCATTGTCACATAGTTGGCATCTCTGCAAGCAGACCTCTCTCTCTCTTGTCTCTTTTTAAATTGTACACCACCTTGAGTGCCAATTTTGGGAGAAGGGTGGGATACAAATAAATATAAGAATGATAATCACCACCACTGTCATCATGGGTCGGGACAGAATTTGTGGCCTCTGAAACACCCTTAAAGAGGCTATAAGTTTATACCTTAAATCACAGTATACTTGTAAGTATATCGAACCCTCCACATTCACTAGGGTTACGGGCACAGGACTGTTGCAAAAGCAGAAAAACCAGAAATATCAAAACGTGTATGTGTGTCAGTGAGAAGGGGGCCAAGGGGTGGTGGGGAGAGTGGGCACTTGGGGCCCAAACCAGGTCAGGGAAAGGAGAGGGAGAGATGCATAGTGGCCCTATACTTCCTCTTCCATCCCTGTCCTTCCTGGGAGAGGGTTTGGGGTGCTGAAAAGTTGGGCTGTGATCTGTCCTTAGCTGGCCAGGCAGTGGCTGGTAGAGGAGAAGGTGGACCAGAGGCAGGTTTTTAAAGAGCTGTGTGGTCTTATTGGAGCTGCTGAGAGGGAAGGCTCCTCCAGAAAAGAAGCACTTGAGAGGGGGCAGGGGTTAGAGAATCTTCCAAATAATCCAGTCTGTGAAAGTTAAACCTTTAAATGTGGAGAGCTGACTCTCTTAACGAGGAAATAGAATGACCCAAAGCAGCAGTTTTCCAACTGACCTACCAGTGATGATTGCATTTAGTTTTGCCAATCAGTGGGGCAGTGCTAAATGTTGAAGTGTAGATGCTCTGCATGTCCCATAGCGAAGGACAGGTTAAAAGTGCCAGTAACTTTCTTGATCCACATCAATGCCTGAGTTCTAGCAGTTTTCATCACTAGCACCCTTTTTTAGAGCCAGTGGATCTGAATTGCTCATTCAGGATCAAACCACCTTGAAGTACTTTGCATAATAAAAGGAACAGCAGCTGATAACAATATATCCTTGCTGAGAAATTAATTCCGCCCACCTCCCCACTAGCTGTGACGAATGCAGCCAAAGTCAGCAGAAACAGGAACGTCTTGCTTAATCCCCTTTGCTTCTCCTACAAGCCCCAGTGCTTCACCTCTGCTGGCCCAGTCTTCTCCAAGTATCTCTGTAGCCAGAAGAAAACCAGCCTGGGCTATTCTTCTGCCTTCAGTGGCAACTCTACACACAAAGATTAGAAGGTGAAGGTTCAGAGCTGGGCAGCATGGAGGAGAACAGATGCTATTTTGGAAAAGTTGGCCAGCCTTCTTCCCAAAGAGGTCTTGAATATCTTTAATTAAGGCTGGGTCTCTTTCCTTTTGCTCAGATGGCTTTGCTGGTTCCCTTTCTCGTACGAGCATTTGATTTATCCCTGCTCCCATTAAATTAGTAATGTCATTTCTGAGCGTATTTTATTACATAATAGCAGATCACTTTAGTTAGATTAATGATGTTGCTATATAAGCTATTTAGCTTTCTGCAATCTTCCAGCACCAGTCACTGTCCCAAGAGAAGGTGCCCTGCTGGCTCACTGAAGAGCAAAAAGGAATTGCTGAGCCTCGGCCTGATCAGTCTTCAGTTCAGAAGAGTGTCCTGTGTCTGAGAGCAGAACAAGATATAATAGTGGCAGGCCTTGGGCCTTCAGGTGTAGCTCTGGCCAAGCAGCTATTCAGTGGAGGGTAGTGGGTTGAGGATTAATGGAGAGGCAAGAGTGTCAGGATCCTCCACTTGGACAGAGGACAAATCTTCCCCTTTCCTTGACCCCAGAAATTTCTTGTCCCAAATTACAGGCAATTCACTTTCCCCATATAATCCAGTGGGAACAATCAAGAACTGAGGTAGATCTGCTGGGGTAAACACAACATTAGTCCTAACTTGAATGGGTCCATTGGCATGAATGAGACTTGTTAGTCACAATTAAGTCCCTTGAGTTTCAGTGGGCCTACTCTAGATAAGACCAATGTTGGAGGTAGTGGTGCTGGAGGTGGTAATGGTGACAAAAATATTCCAGTTTCCTTGCAATGAGCTCAAGGAGGCTTTACTGCTTTATCCTCATAACAACTTTGTGAGGTAGGTTAAACCGAGGATGTGTGACTGACCCATGTCATCTCTAAAGTGGAAGTGATTTACAAATTTTTGCAAAATTTTCAAAAGTGATCTCAAATGCAATTCTTCCCTTATATGCACTTGCTAAATTCAGTAAGTGTGGCTATACCTAGCACACAAAGGACCATGTTGCCATGTAGGTGTTAAAGAGCGGAAGCCTCTGAGAAAAAATAAGTGGCAACCTTAATTTAGTGCTAATATAGTAGAATATACAGCGATTGAAACCTTGACTTTTTAAGAGTTCTGGACCTGAGTAGGCAAATCTGTAAGTTTTTATTTCTCTACATTGTTAAGTGTTTAAATCTCAAGTTCTTTCTAAGTTCCAGATATGGAGGGGGGAAGGTCAATTTTGGGAAAATATTACCAAGAGTTAACTGAAATGTTTCACACCTCCCTACCTGGAAGCTCTTTTTCCTCTTTTTTTCTTCAGCCCCGGGTGGCTCACATTAAGAGGCAGCAGAGAAACATTGTGAAATGCCCTGGCTCTTTTGCTGCTGAAATGGAGGGAACTCTCCCAGGTCCTGAAGAGGCTTCTTGTACTGGCTGGAATTGTCCAGGCAGACTTAGAGCTCATCCAGAGTGGCCAAACCTATCCAGCAATGGTGTTTTTTAAATCCTGTAGTTGCCACTTCTGTTCTGAGATTCAGATGATGTGCTGGCAATTCCAGGACTTTTGAAGCTCCCCCTCTTCCTTTCCAGAGTATTTTTGTTCCTACCAGCAGGGTGTTTTTTTTTCCTTTTAAGTGATACTTTCTGGTCTGCCAGTCTTTTCCTCATTCCCTTTATCTCTCTTCTGCATGTTTCAAGTTGGATCTGCAGTGCTCTATGTGCCTTTGTGCCCATTAAGCACCAATATGGGCAGAGGAGAAAGGAAAAGGGGAGGGGGGAAAAGATCCCCCTGTTGGCAAAAAGGCTTTGATGTGGGTGGGGGAAAGCAGTGGAAAGAGGAAAGGGGGGTAAAGAAATCACCGGGATTCCCTGTTGAGTTTAAAATGTCAGAAGACTGTTGTTGCCTAGGGAAGGGATGGGTGTGTGTGATCTTTCTTGGCACAATAATTAATAAGGAAGAGGAATCATGCATTTTCATATTTTAAAAGAGTTTGTGGATATAGAAGTGGGAAGAAGCAGCCCAAAGTGACATTAACAGTAGCTGATTGAATAAGCACCAGTTGCCTGTCTGGATGAGCCCATAGAAGAGCCCCCTTCCACTCTCCCTAAATGATGCTTGGAAGAGTTACTTCTTGAACCACTGCTCCTAAAGTCCTTAGCTAGCAGTGAATTTACTTTTTGGGCTACTGCTCCCAGAATCTTACAGCCAGCATGCCCAGTGACCATGCTGCCTGAGGATGCTGGGAACTATAGTAAAAAATTTGCTTTTCCAAGCATTGCAAAGTGGCTCCTTGATGATCCCCAGCATAACCTTTACAAACTTCCCCTAACTGAGGAATATTTGCTCATGTTTGAAGTGTTAGATTTTCTCACTCTCACTCTCAGAACTGCAGATGGATAGATTTCTAACTTTCTGCATCTTCCTCCTTGCTATTGCCTGACTGTGTGCTTTAAGGGGGATAAGGTGAGCATAAGACTAGTTCATTTGACAATTTCTGGCAATGGGCCATCTGTGGTTCTCTTCCCAAGTCTAAACCTTTCTGGCCTGCAGTAATATTGGCATCCATGTTCTGAACTGATATAGCGCCTGACTCACAGCTATAAATGTGCTTTGAGTATTTGCGATTAATAGATTTCAAAGGACGGCTGTGATAATCAAACATGAAGGCTTGGGCAGCTCAAAGTCCAAAGCCTCTGCTTGCTCCATCTGGGTGAACTACCGATGCGGCTGAGTGTATAATTTGTATAAATAGTCAGTAGAAAACAAACAGAGATCCTTTTCCAAGGTAATTCAATTGAAGACACTCTGGGTGATTTCTGTTCCACAAAGGAAGCAGTTCCATATATATTTCCTTAATTTTCCACTTTAGGTGCACTTACCTGAAAGTGAGACCCATTGAATGAAATTGAGTTTTTGTTCCAAGCAGGGATGCATAGGCTGAGGCAGCATATGTGCTTCTGCTAATTATGAGGACTAATGCCAAGGGCGTTGGCATAATACTGAAAGCCCATCTGGTGGAGCTTGTCCCTGCATTGTCCCCGAGTTGCAGGATCTTATTCACCGCTACCTGTTCTTTCTCAAAACTTTTCCATAACCAGGAGGGGTAAAAGTTTGGATTGGACAGCTTTGTTGTTGTTGTGTGCCTTCAAGTTGTTTCTGACTTACAATAATCCTTTTAATGAATATTGAAATTCTTAAGTTAGTGAAGTTGTCTGTCTTACATTTTACACAGATCTGACTACACGCTGAGCTTGGAAATATTACTTTTTTTGGTCCACAACTCTGAAAATGCCCCCAGCTATCTCAAATTATGCATATTGTGAGAAAAGAGAGAGGTGTGGGGAGTATTCTCTCTCTTTTATGATATTAGAACCTGAGGTTATCCTGTGTTGCTGAACAGTGACAGATTTCAGGACAATACCTCTACCCACAAGTCCTAATTTCATGCTGTAACCCAGTGCTACTCAAAGTGGTAGTCCTTGTCCAGTGCCATCTGAGCCATCTGCTGCCAGTCCCTGGACAATTTCCAGGGAAGAAACAATTGTAGCCAATAGGCACAAACATAGTACTAGTCCCTGGCAGACTGGTGGAGGGGGGAAGAATGGTTGGCCTCCTACATCAGAGACTTTAAGCAACACTGTTCTGTCCCACCATGCAGATGAGGAATGTGGAGTACAAACATAGTGGTTTCACCTTCATCTGTTCCATCCCCATTGCTCTGCATGAATTGAGGAGATGTTGTGAACTTGTAGGTACTGAATTCAGTTTAGGACGCTGGTCTTGCATCTGGAGGGTGAGGAGAATGGCAGGAGAGAGTGTGAAGCTGCCACACCCTTCCCTCCCTCATACAGTTCTAATTGTGAGGAGGATCAGTAAGCCTGAATAGGCCTACTGATTCCCCAGTTAAAACTATGGACTTCAGTCTCCCAAGCTGTGGTGACAACTACCAACTCTGCTGGCTTTAACAGGGCAGTAGACACATTTGTGGTGGAGCATCTGCTAGTCCGGATGGCTGTGTTGCAAAGGTGGGGGAATGTGTGGCTCTCCAGATGTTGTTGGACTGCAACTCCCGTCAGCCCTCTAAATAGCATGAGCAGGAGTCAGGGATGATGGGAAGCATTGTCCACCAACATCCAGAAGGCCACACATTTCACATCCCTGCTGTCATAGGCTAGCTATATCCAGGACCATTGGCAGTGGCAGAGGGATTTCTATTGGCAGCTGGTTGGGGGCCACTGTCTGAACGCAGTGCCACACTAGATGGGTCTGCGATTTGATCCAGAAGGGCACCAGGAGAATCCTTGCAGGGCACCTGACGGAATGGAGCTAGGAGGTCCCAGGTGGATGCTGGATCTAGAACCAACTCAGAGCTCCAGCACACACTTTGAATAATTCAGAAAAGGGAATACAAATGTTTTAGCTGAGAAGTGTTTTGAACACAAAGCATTACTGCAGTTATCTGAATCCATAATGTGCCTCGGAAATGCAAAACACTTTAGTTCAATAGTATCTTTTGCTGTAATGGCATAATTTGAATTGCTCATTAGGTGTAGGTTTTCTGAATTTACTGCCAAACCAAGAACAAGACAAACAAAAAAACAAGCACGGTAATATCCGTGTTTGGCTGTAGTGTTATTATGCTTGCCTGTTGTTGTCCAGTTCCCAATTTGCACATGGCTTGTGTGATATGGTAACCATTTCTCTTAAATTCAACAGCACAACAGAAAATACTGATGGTGGAAGCTTCACAGTAAAATAATTTTCCAATGCTGGGAAGCTTATTGATGCTGTTGCTGTTGTTTGCCCTGTGAAGGAGAGCCTTCCGAGAGCCTCATCCATCAGCAGCCCTGCTCAGGTCTTAGAGACTCAGAGCCATGGCTTCCTTGTCTGAGTCAATCCACTTATAATGCAGTCTTCCTCTTTCCCTATTGCCTTCTTGCATCCTTATCACGCAGAGGCAGAATTATCATCTTTTCCAGTGAGTCACTTTGTCTAACGATAAGTCCAAAATGCTGTAGCCTCAGCTTAGTCAGGTTGACTTCCACTGCAAGTTCAGGCTTGATTTACTCTGGGACCCATTTATTCGTCATTTCAGCATATCTCAGCATCCCTAGTACACCACTCCAGGTGCCACATTTCAAATGTGTTGATCCTCTTTCTGTCAGCTTCCTTTGCTGTCCAGTTTTCACAACCATACACAGAAATCAGAAATAGTATGAAATGAATGCTTCTGACTCGGGTATGTAATAACGTATCTTTAAACCAGAGGATTATATCTAGTTCCTTTATAGCTGCCTTTCCTAGTTTTAGCCAGCTTCTCCTTTCTTGATTTCATTTGCCATTTGAATTAATCACTAAGCCAAAACATAGAAAACCTTTTATCTACTTCAGTGTCTTCATCATCTGTGGTCATTATTTCTGTTTTCTTAATATCCAAGTATAGATCTGCTTTTCCACTTTCTTCCTTAATTTTTCATTAATAGTCTTTCCAGATCTTTGCTGTTTTCTATTAGTAATAGGGTGTCATCTTTACATCTTAAATTATAAACAATATAACAATGTAAGATTTAAATTTCCTTCTTTATTTGTTAGTAAGTGGAGGAAATAGCCAAGAATGAATAGAGAGAAACTTCCAAAACAAATGACTTTGCATGCTCAGTCTTCTGTGACTGTTGGTTTTCCTTCTTTCTTTGACTAGGGAATCTGATCCACTGGGAGTCTTTTTTTTTTTTTTAATTTACAAGGCAAGAGAGCTTAGTCAGAATCTTTTAACACTAATTAAGACATAGATCAAGGATGGGGAAATAGATTGGTCTGGGGGGGCTGTGCATTGCTCCCTGGAACCAAGCAGGGGGTCACTGACATCACCAGTCCCCACCCCCTACAACTAGGGTTTGTTTCTGTCTATCTTGTGCAGAGAAAGACACAGGCGTCTCTGCATCTTTTTGCACTCGAAGTGCTCCTGCTGTCTCCAAGATCAGAGATAACAAGGACTTCCCTCCCAATAGAGAACACAAGTAGCTAGAGCAGGGAATCCTGCTTTAATCGCCAATATCAGACACAAGCTAACAGTAAGAATCCCCCTCCCAGCTCATTTGGAAGGTGAGATATAAGGATGGGGAGTTCAGGGAGGGGGCATTCCTGAATCCCTCAGGGTTCATATATAGACCATTTTAGAGTCAAAATAAACACCAGTATAATCTGTCTACATTGGACTACAAATCACATCACACACAGGCAGTATGGCCATTGGGAGTTACTTCTCACTTTTAAGTGTATAAGGTGTGCCTTGCTGGATCAAAGCAAGAATCATCTAGCCCAATATTCTTTGCAAGAATCCCAGGGACCAAGCAGTGGCTGTGCTGGCTGGGAGATTCTGGGAGTTGTTGTCCTTTTTTCAAGCTCTGGTTTGACTACGGAAGAAACTGTGAAGAAATCACACCTCCTAAGTAAACAAAGAAAGAGCAGGCCCAAAGTGAGCTAGCTAAGGGTTCATCATGGTCTATTGCTTGCTGTTCAGCATTTTTTCATGAAGGACTCGGATGAAGAAGCAGGGAAGCGCCTTATCAAATGCAGAGCCATGGCAAAGCTGGCATTGATTGCATTACATTGGGGAGGTCAGGATTAGAATCCAGAATGAGTTTGGGTGGATTGACGAGACAGCCTTGTCATCAAGAAAATGAAATTCAGGGCAAGATTAATATAAAGTGCTATAGGGAAAGCAAAGCCAAAAGACATGCTGGAGGGTGTGGGGGTGGGAGGGAGGGGGAACTACGTGCTGAAAAGGAAATCAGGCCCAAAGCTCAAGGCTGCCAGGATATGGAACCCTGTGACTCAAGAAGCCCTAGCTTTCAGTTTCAAAGAGGCAGTACAGCATAGTGGTGAGTGTATAAGTTTAGATGTGCATTGATCTGGATTCATATCCCTACCAGCTCATGAAGTGATCTTGAGTCAGTCATTATTTCTCAATCTAACCTAACTTCCAGAGTTATTGGGGGACAGAACTGTTTACATTTCCTTGAATCCCTTTAAGGATGGGTTTTGGAGTTGTGTGTGTGTCTGTCTGTTTCTGTGTATCATTACTTTGAAAAGTATTAGAACATTGTGTGCTAAGGAATATATATTCTGCAGATGTTCAGACATGTATTTCTTCAGTGTGATCTTGCTTACTAATGATTACACTAATATCCTAACTTTCCCCCAAGGGATTTAGGACTGCAGCATCAATAAATGGTCTCTTTGCTTTGGTATTTTATTCTCATAACCATCATGTTAGGCTGCAAGACAAGAGACTGTCTGATGCAGGATTAGCATTAAGGTTCAGGTTAGAGTTAAGGGACAAATTATGAAGGCTTTGTCAATAAGAGCTAACATGGGTTCAAATGGAAGATGAACAAAGCTGGGAAGTACATGGTGCTCTCTATGCAGAAGGTCCCATGTTTGATCCCACATCTCTCTCTCTCTCTCTCTCTTTTTAATGTGTGTGTATGAAAGAGGATCAGGATGGGAAAGACTTCTGCCTGAAATGCTGGACATCAACATCAGTCTGAGAGCTGGACAGAAGTCACATCTGCTCAAAGATCTCTGGATGACTTGCAGTCAAGTGGCAAGGACTTCTCACTCCCAGTTGCTTAACAATAGTAGGGACAAGATGATGCTCTTTGCTCTTAAATTATACTGTTGAACTTAAGAAAGTCTAGGGAACCAGGAGGAGATTTTTGTGCAGACAAACTGAGTTTACTTCTGGTACTAAAAAGCATGCATACATGTGTCCTTGTAGTCAGAATTCTAGAACATTAAGTTTTAGTCCCCAGGTTGGTTGGGGCTCTAATGGTTTGGGCAGATAGGAGGGGAAATTTGAATGCCTGAAATCTGCTCAACCAGAATAGTGGATAAGATAGAGAGAGATCAAGCTGTAGCTTCCTATGAACCTGGGATGGTTCTACTGCTTTCCAGTTCTTGTTGGATTTTAACTCCTAACTTTGCCAGAATGGTTGGGAACATCCCTGTTCTGACTCAGGCTGTTGGGATTTGCAATGCCACAATATCTGGAGGGCCACAGGAGTCAACTACTGCTCTAAGCTGAACTCTCAGAATTCCTCAGCCAACATAGCCTTTGGGCCCTAGAGGCCATGCTGGTTGAGGTGCTCTGCCTGATATAACCTTTAACAACTCTACCCTAGACTTGTCAAAATAGCCCAGAATGTAGCAAGATAGTCATGGGCAGAATACTGCAGAAGACACCCAGCATTTGACATATTAACTCATCTGTTGAAGGTAGAGAGGAGAATCTTTGACCTTCCATGTTTTTGGATTGCACCTCCCATGATCCCTCACCAATGGCCAGGATGGACAGGGAGTCGTACCCAAAAGATCTGGAGGGTCAAAGATTCCCCATATCTGGCCTAGGGAAGAGGGATAGAAGATGGGGATCTGTATGTGTTCAGGGCTTGCTAGATGTCAAGTTAAGAATTTTCCTCATTGAAGTGAATACAATTTAAATCAAAATGTAGATGAACTAGAGATCAGAGGAAAGCCACAGAGATGATGACGGATATAGAAAGCAGCACTCATGGGAAAAGGATGAAAGAAAAGTTCTTGTTTAGCAGTGAGATGCAGGAGCAAAAGGGGAAACCGTCTAATTGTTTTTCAATACATAAAATAGAGATGAAGAATCAAGATCTGGGGCTGATCATGGCCAACTCTGTTCATCCTCATCTATGACTGTGGGCAGTACGTGGCGGCAGGGTGGGGGTAGGCAAGAAAGAGTAGAAGGTTTGGTGCTCTAAAATACAAGGTATAATGCAAACCAGAACTTTCTAGGGCTCTAGCCTAGAAGTTATTTTGAATGCCAGGATTCAAAACCTGGAGAAAATACAGTAATGATAAAGTGGAGAATGATTCTGACCACTTGCAGAGCAAAGTAGTTTTGCCTTGTGTCAGGCTGAACAAAAGATGGAAATTGTGAGGAGGTATGAATTTACTTGACTAAGGCCATATCTATACTACACTGTTATGGTGCTATTATTCCACTTTCAACATCGTGTGGAATTCCGGGGTTTGTAGTTTACTGAGGCCCAAGAGCTCTCTGGCTGAGAATTCTACATGCCCGTCCCTAAACTGCAAACCCCAGGAATCCACAGGATGTTTAAAGTGGAATAATAGCACTATGGCCATTTCTGCACGGTGTGAAGGAATCACCCTGCGCCACTACTTACCAGATCTTCTGGCTCCCCAGTCCGGTCCAGACTGCTCCGGAGCAGTGCGTGGTCGTCAATCCGCTCTGCTCCAGCATCCAAAATGGCAGCTTCCAGTTGGTCGTGGGTCTCAACCAACCACTGAAGCTCACCAGCCTAAAGCCCACCCTCGGCAGATCACAGGCTCGCATTGGTGCAAGCCTGTGAATCTGCACAAGGGAGCAGGCTCGCAGTGGCATGCTCCATGCTTTTGAAAGACTGGGAAAAGCAGGTCTTTCAAAAGCACACTGGAGGACCGCTTGGGGTCGTTCCAGAGCGGACTGAGGTGTGGATCTACACTAAGTAGTCTGGACCCAGTCCACTCCAAGGTGCAGACGTCCTCCGTGGAGGATGCACTACACCGTTTTTATTACCCCGTGTGGAAATGGCCTATAGTGTAGTGAGGAAATGGCCTAAATGACTTCTCATTGGCAGCTCCTTACTAATGGCTGTCAGTGACTTTGTGCCTGAAACCCTATTTTCCTGTGACATGGGGAAGATTGGGTGAAGGGAGCTGTATTTTAGTAGTAGAGTATGCGCTTTACGTCCCCAAAGCAACTCATTCTGTCCCAGGTGTCTCCAGGTATGACTAGGTAAGTCTCCTGAAATCTTTGAGTGCCGCTGCCAGTCAGTACATAGCCCAGGAGTGGGGAATTACAACTCTCCTGGTTATGCTGGTAGATGAAATCTGAAGGTCAACAATACTTGGAAGAGCACATGTTCCCCTCATGCCTGATATGAATAATGCTGAGCCAAATAGATTAATGCTGTGACTTAGGATAAGGCAACTGCTGATGTCCCAATGGTGCCTCCATGTTCATGGGCAGAAAAAAAAAAAAGGGAACCAAGCAGAAACTCAGTGGAATGTCTGTGGATAAGGGCTGCCTATTTAAGACTGCTTAAGTATTTTGCACTTGTACAAAAACCAGAGTACACACATACATACAAGATGCCACAGTCTGTGGGACACCGGGAGGATATGGTTCTTGTGTCTTTGCTCTTCCTCAAAATTCTCAGGTATGGCAACCAGAAAAATATTGTGATTGTCTCCCACCCTACCACCAGCTGTAAGCATTTTGGAGGGAGAAATGCACATTGAGATGGCTTTACCAAATTCCTAGAGGGAAAAGAAATTCATAGAGGGCAAATCTTCCCATCTCTATTGGCAATGATATGGAGCTAAATGGTACCTCCATATCCAAAGGCAGCCCCAGCAATACTGGGGCTCAGGAGGAATCTGGTTGGATGAATGGTTGACAGCTGGAGGTGCTGGAAATGGAATGGTGCATGAGACACACCTTTGATGAGATCCAGCAATTCAGTACTTATGTTCACAATGCATAGGCAGCCTTTAAAGCCCAATGTGAGGTGGGTGTGTTTTGTATTTTGATTGTGCTCAACAGGGCTTGTCCGAGACACTTCGTTGCCTAAGGCAAAGGACAAGGTGGCACTCGGCACTCGCACACCATTCCCTGTGCAGAGGCCAGCTGGGGTGCAGCTGAATCTTATTTCAGTGCTGACCATGGGATCAGTATCCTCCACCATATCTCAGGGCAGCAGGCCAGTTTAGGGATTGCCAGATAGACAGTGTGGCACACACAGAGCAGGAAAAGACTGGGTGCTCAGGACAACACCTAAGAGTGTTCTCCTGAGCACCCAGCCTTTTCCTTCTCTGTGTGTGCCCCACAGCCTATCTGGCAACCCCCTAAACTGGCCTGCTGCCCTGAGGTATGGTGCCATTGTACCCTCCCAGTTTCTGCATGGGACCCCAGAAGTGCTTTTAAGGTTGGAGGGGTTCAGCATTGATAGGCAAGTTGTTACTAATCTTGCCTACTTCCAGGTACTTGCAGGGCGAGGGCAAATTACTTTTCCCATCCTTTATCACTGAAACATCCTTAAATATGAAGATTCTTATAAGCACAGTGTATACTGAGAAGTGTGTTGAGACTGCAGGCAGCCTCTATTATTTTATTTTATTTTATTTTATTTTATTTTATTTTATTTTATTTTATTTTATTTTATTTTATTTTATTTTATTTTATTTTATTTTATTTTATTTTATTATTTTTAGGCAGGCTCAGTAACAGTCACTGTCTTACAGTCTCTTAGTGCTTGATCATTTACTACATGTTTGATCATTTCGGAGGAGGCTTAGCTACACAGAAGTCTTGGTAGTCCAATTTTTCCAGATCATTTGGGCAGGGGAGATTGGTCTGCCCCCCCACTTCTGGTCTGGGAAGGGCTGAAGCCTGCCACCCACCCTTCACTGTTTCAGGGTTGATTGTGCCATATCAGGTGTTTACCTCTCTCTGCCTAAAGGTAAGGCTGGTTGAGGTACTCATGCAGAGTGTCTTATGAGAAAAGGGCACTGAAGAGTTTCAGAACCATAAAATGTTCTCATGTGCCTTTTCCACCCCAGTCTCTGCCTCTGCCCGTCAAGCAGCATGTGTGTGAGAAAAGTACTGAAATAACCTGTGGCACTGTAGCGGATTGGATGAGATCTCCAGCATTTCATTCATTTGTTCGTTCACTCGTTCATTCATTCCTGTCCCTGCTGTGTCTTAATATTCAATTACCTGTTTCCTCTGCTCCCTTGCCCAGCATTGCTCCCATTAATGATCTCCCAAGGGCCCGTCTGTCAGAGAAAACCAAGGAGTTATTAAGGCCGTAATTCTTAGAACCTGCTGTTCCCCGACAGGAGCCGTAGATGCTCAGCCCGTAAGTCAACTTACTTGTTGCGTGCAACTTGCTCCACCGCAGGCTCAGAATGACAATAGGGAAGTTATCACAGAGAAGGAGGTGAGGAGAAGAGTTTGGGACAGTTTTGTGTTTTGGATCACCGTTTCCAAAATTTCCCCATCAGCATGGCTAGTAGCCATACTGGCTGTGAAATTCTAGGAGTTGTAGTCCAAAAGGTGGCTGTTTCAGGCTCTGAGGTGGGAAGGGGACAGGAAGATTTAAGTCCACAGAACTACGTGAGCCACAGTGGCAGGTGCTTAGAGCCCTTAGCCTCTGCTGAAGCCACACACAGGGAGAAGGGTCTGCTGTAGATTTAGTCAGCTAATGTCCCAGAACTTGGAATGGTATTTGTAAAAAACAATTTATTGCTTCTTGCTATTGCTTGATTTTTCTTTTTCAAAGTATAGGCATACCTCAGTTAACAAAGGAAAGCGAAGCTCCTTTTTACAGAGTTTTTTTATCCCTGCCCATCCACTCCCTTTTCTTCTTTGTCCTTTACCTGGAAGGTTTTTAGCTACATTGGCATTGAACAGATGTTGAAGGAGGGCTAGAGAAACACAATCTAATGCCAGGTTGTGGCAGCAAACTATTCAATAAACTTAGAGCTGGGAAAGAATGGTTTTCTTTTGTAACCAATCCTACTGGTTGTGCCTACATACAATTAGCAAGATAAACAGCAGCTGCCCCGAGAATCCCTTACTGGGCATGCAGGAATAGCAAAACAGAGAGAAGAGAGGAAAGCAGATAAGTCTGCCTCACTGACTATCCCCAACTTGTTTTTAAATAGCATAGATCAATAAGAAATCATAAGAAAAACAGAGGATAATGTAAGAAAGAAATTTATCCCTGGATGTGTTTTGGAAGAAGCCTTCCCGTTGTCTCTGGAAGGTTCAGAATGTTTTGGTTTACATATGTGACCACATGCATATATTTAGTTTTGACTAAAAAGTGTTCTGAAACATATTGAACTGCTTTTCTTTTTTGTGGTGCAGGAATCTATCCCTCTTCTTTCCATGTTATTTCTGCCTCCAGTACCAAATATTCTATTAAAGTAGTAATGCCCAGGAACACAACTACTTTGTTAGCTAAGGTATACCCACAGCCCATTACAATTTCTTCCTTTTATTAAAGGACAGGAGGTGACTAATAAAACTTTGCTGGCATGACTCTTAACCTACTTTCTAAATTATTATTTGTAGAAATGCATTTTAAAATATAGGATGACCAAAACTCTCCCAAAATAACCCCCAGCAACATTTTAGGAGTAATGAGTGTTGTTTATTATAATAAGAAACAAACATTACCTGTTATTGCATTATTTCACAAAGGCAACATCATTAGGTCCTCATTATCCTGCAAAAATAACCTACTATTGATAGCACCATTACTTTTGATGTGTTGGCCTAAATCCAGTTGTTAATCCTCACTAGAAGAGACTTTGGGGGTATACACACTGCACAATTCTATCACTTTATCCACTATGGCTGTGTCTTATGGAATCCTGGGATATATAGTTTGATGAGAGACTTTGATTCCTCTGCCAGAAAATGCTAGTGCTATATGACAAGGGAGTGCAGTAGAGAATTCTACATACTTCATTAAATTGCAGATCCCAAGATTCCGTAGGATGAAGCCAAGGCAATTAAACTGGGATCAAACTGCTACAATTGTGCAGTGTGGATACACCATTCCTGAACTGATGGGAACTAGCTAGGTGAAGATCAATTCAGTGTTTAATTGATTCAGTGACTCTAGTTGAGACTAACAATTCAATTTAGACAGTTACTTCCAAACTCTGTCAGAGCCAAGCCAAGCCATTCTGCTGCCTAAAGCAAAGAGAGAGATAGCATACTTCCTTCCCCGCTCCAAGTTTTATAAAGAATCTGACTGACAGCTGAAACTTATGTCCTTATAGTGCACCAGAGCATAGCGGGCTAGTTTCCATGTTCAGGACAGACTCTGTATAACACCCAGCAATATTCTCCAAGAAAAAGGAGTGCTTTGGCGGGGAGAGGGTTGCTTACAACAAATGTCTAAGAGGGGCTATTACTGTTGCCACCCACCAGTATGTGCTGATAGTATCCTCATTCTGCCTAATGGCAGGGCTGGTTCTGTACATTTCACAGACAGAATTAAAAGATGGGCAGCGCCTACACTTTGAGAGTGGTGTGGAACAAAGGGAAGTGGGAAATCATCAGCTTGCAGCTTGAAAAGAACAATTATTAGTTGAAATTTGTTTGACCCTTTTCAAAGAAGATCTTCCTTAGGGATCAATAGCCTTACGCTGATCGACCAAGGACTGTACCCCCCGAGTGAACTGTTTTAACTAATATGCCAGGCCAAAAAAAGAAGGAAAAATACACAAAGGCCTTTTGTCCTTGGGGAAGATGGTTTTCAAAATGAGTTGGGCCGTCTTCAAATAAAAATGTAATTGCTATTTTCAAATTCCAGACCTAGGCGTTGATTATTATTTTTGTTCCTTTTAGGGCAGGGTGAGCAGGGGCAAAAGATGAATAGAGTTAATAACATAATATCCTTATGAGGACAAAGTAGAGTTCCCAATGCAATATGTAACTTCTGGAGAGACTAGGAGATTGCACAGAACTCTGTCTTGGGCTGGTTATTCAAGAAAAATTTAATCCAAGCTCCAAAGACTACACTGTGAATGCAACTTTTCTGGCCTTTGTGGAGATATTGTTTGACTGTGTGTAGATTTTGTTCTTATGAGCCAACACAATTACCCGATTTTGTTTATTTCCAGAGAACATTTTCTCTAAATTTCTCATAGATATTAAATCAGGCTAGTTTCAGCAATACCCAGCAATATCTATGCGAGATGTTCCATCAGGCTGATACAGGCAAACAGGCTGCACTCAATCAGATCCTGTTGTCATTTCAGACAGTTTTCTACCCAAAAATGAGTAAAGAGGAACTCAGGTCCCTTCCCTCTATAAAAGAACCTGAGATTCTAATATCATCTTCCTGAATTCCTAGGTCTGGGAAACCAAGAGGAACCATCCTCCCACCAGTCCATCATTCGTGTATATATATATATATGTGTGTGTGTGTGTTTTATTGTACATATTATTATTAAAACAAAACAAAGTTATCATACATACAATCACAATCGTCATTAAACTCATCATCTTTAAACACATTCATTGACTTACCCTGATAGGACTTGAATTTTAACAAATCATATATGTCATATCTCTTCCATTGTTATAAAAAAGTAAATTCTAACTCTTATATATTAAAGATACTGAAATTATATCTTGAGTCTACCTTTCAAATTTACTCTGTTACAATGAGATACAACTCTATTAAATAAACAAAGGAAGAGATGACACTTTGATATCCTTTTAAATAGAGAAAGTTAAACAGGAATGTAAATATCAATCTGAAAATATATGTTCGCTTCAATCTCTAAAGCCTGCTATTGCTAATTTACCCCAAGCATTACATATAGATTAAATTACCATGTCCCATACATTAACAAAGTTGTCCATTCTCTCATCTTCTATTAAACCCGTCCATTTGTGCCATCTTGATTAATTTTAATATTCAATCTCCCTCTGTCAGCAGTAATTTTTGTTTCCATATTTCTGCAAATGTAATTCTAGCAGCTGTAGACATATAAAATAGGATTTTCCCATATTGTTCTTCTAATTTATCATCCAGCATTCCTAACAGATATAATTCTGGAGGATTCTAGAAGGTGAAGTTCCAAAAAGTACTTTTTTTCCCCTAGCTCTGGATCACATTGCTGTTAAAAGCATGAGAACAAGTGAGTTGAGTCATCTGGGGTCTGGCTTCTCTCATCTGTTTTTATGCTCCTAACAGCAATATGATCCAGAGTTTGAAAAAAAAAAGTTACTTTTTGGAACTTCACCTCCCAGATTCCCCCAGGCAAAAAAAAGGAAGTCTTCCAAGCTATGGTATAAGATACAGGAATCAGCAAGCAAAGCATGAAGTCGACCACAAAGCCTTGTTGACGTCTGCAGATCAGATTTTTGAGAGGCTCATGTGGAGAGCCAGAAAGCTGCAGTGGTTTGAGCACTGGACTACAATTCTGGAGATCAGGGCCCTTTCCTCACCTTACCTTTTTCCAGAGCCATCACGTGAGGATCCAAGGAAAGCCTCTCCTCGGAGGGGAGCATGACAGAAGTGCTCCCCTCTGCACTGACTGTCTGCTGGATGGGAGGAAGCACAATGGATCTGCCCCTCCCTTCCACATTGCAGTCCAGCAGTTTCCCAGGTTGTGCTTGGGGAGGACACGCAGCCATTGCGCTTCCTGCCATACTGTGACAGGACTGCGTAATCATATGTCATTGACAGGAGAAACCCATCAATGATTTAATTTGCAACTGCAACGGGTGGCCATGTGATCGCGATGTGATTGCGACGTCATGCAGAACCATTGTCCCGATCCCACTGTGGGTTGGGGGTTGTGTGCCGAAGGGGCCCAGGATTCAAATCCCCATACAGCCATGGAAACCCATTGGGTGACCTTCAGCAAGTCACATTCTTTCAGCCTCAGAGGAAGGCAACGGCAACAAATCTCTGAACAAATCTTACCAAGAAAACCCCATGACAGGTTTGCTTTGAAGGCATAGGACAGCAACAACATGTA
The DNA here is from genome assembly GCA_948474755.1 of Ctenosaura bakeri. Taxonomy (NCBI): domain Eukaryota; kingdom Metazoa; phylum Chordata; class Lepidosauria; order Squamata; family Iguanidae; genus Ctenosaura; species Ctenosaura bakeri. Next base: position 123,986 of record CAOLHI010003928.1, on the reverse strand, counting down.
CTCAGTCCTTCAGCTGGCTGCACACTCACTGTGCTTTCAAGCAAAAATCAGAACCCCACGTCAAAGGCAATGCTCATTTTCTAGAAAGGAATTATAAGTAGTGCAACCTGAATAAATCATGATTTTGTTTTAAAATATTTCAAATGCTTATTTTACATCCTTTTTTCTACTGTCATTAGATCTAGTGAGGATGAGGAGCCATGGAGGATACTTGAAATCTTACCACTTTCTGGGTTCTCTGGGGCTAACTATAGCCATTTCCTCACTTCACTGTTATGGTGCTATTATTCTACTTTCAACACCCTGTGGAATTGTGGGGTTTGTAGTTTACTAAGGCCAAAGAGCTCTCTGACTGGGAATTCTAAATGCCCCTCCCTACACTGCAAACCCCAGAGTCCCACAGGATGTTGGAAGTGGAATAATAGCACTGTAACAGTGTAGGGCGGAAATGGCTTATACTTAAATATTGCAAACACAATTAGAATTTAAATCCTAACATAGTTTTAGCAATAATACAACAAGTTAAATGTTAAATTTAACACATAAATAGTGTCCCAAATGTTCCATGCATCCAGTGAGATGCCAGGGCAGGATTTGATTGCAGGACTGTTTTGCCTGTGCTGCTCAGTAGAATGGCGACATTGGGATGCAAAAAAAAACAAAAACAAAAAAAACCCAAACAAATTCAGTATAGATATTCTCTATAAAGTATTTACTCTTTTGTTTCCTCCTGCATTCTTAATTGAATATCTCACCACCTTATTTAAGATGAAAAGAGCCTTCACCATCCCCTGTGAACTAGGCTCCACTCTGCTCCAGGTCTCCCTCCTCTTCTGAACTCAGCTAGTAAGTACACACATTTCCTTAGAGTTTCCTCACCCATTGGGCCAGATCAATAGCTCCAGGGCTTACAAGATGTCTGCTTCAGGTCCCAGATTTTGGGTATCATGGAAGAGAAACACATTTTCAGTTCTTCTGTGAGGCCATTTCCACATTACGTTGTTATAGTGCTATTATTACACTTTCAACATCCTGTGGAATTCTGGGGTTTGTAGTTTACTGAGGCCAAAGAGCTCTCTGGCTGAGAATTCTAAATGCCTCTCTTTGAACTGCAAACACCAGGATTCCACAGGATGTTGAAAGTGAAATAATAGCACTAGAATAGTGTAGTGCGGAAAGGACCTGAGTTACCTGCACAGAGCTGGTCCGAACCTTCTAGAGCCAGCTTTAGCATTTTGGCTGGAGCCCCACTCCCTCTCAACGAAAGTGTGCGTTGTGGCTCCTGCCCCCTCAAAAAACCTTATTTTGGAGATTTTTAAACAGAGGCTGGATGGTCATCTGTCAGGAATGCTCTGATAGTGTATTCCTGCACGGCAGAAGGCTGGACTCAATGGCCCTTGTGGGCTTTTCCAGCTCTGTGATTCTATGATCCTCGGTTCCTTTCTGTTTGGTGCACACCCAGTGGCTCGTAGCCTCTAACTGTCCGTGTTTGTTTGGGACAGTCCCAATTAATCCTTTGTCATCCTAGTTTTTCAAGTGCTTTTGAAATGTTCTGGTTTTTCTCTCCTCTTCCCATTTTCCGCCTTTGTCCTTTGCTTATTTGACTTCCTGCAAACTGTTTAAAGTGAAGTAGCAGCTTCTGCTCAACAAACTGAGGAAGAGACGAGGGTGCCATCTTGCCAGTAGGGTCAGACAAAAGGAAACTGCTGCAGTCTGTCTCTCCTAGCTTGTCTGTTCCTCTGCATTAATGACAATCGCCATGAGATACTCTGGTGTTACTTGGCCACACATGTCCCAGTTTTCATCTGTGAAATGTGGAGAGATACTGGCAGCTGAGTAAGGAACATCCACTTTGTGGCACTGAGCTACCGTTATTTAGTATGAATGGTTTTCTTTTTCTTCTTAGTTTGTCTTCCTTCATTTCTGTCATGTCTATTGTTGTTCCTTTCCACTCTTCATCATGTTTTGTTTGTCACTGTCTCCTGTCATCATGTGTCTAGGTGCTTATGGCCTCTAAGCTGTACTTTTAGAAGCACTTGGCCTGCAGAGGGAAAATTCTGGTTACCAACAGAATCTTGCCCAGGAAAATCCTACATTGTCAGAAAGAGTATACACTGCCATAGATTTGGTACTGCAGAATCCAGCAGCATATCTCAAGGCCTTTGCCCTGGAAGATGTTATTCGAAAATCTGCACCCTCACAAAAGGCCTACAGAGATCAACTAATTTATTTTTGATCCTTTTAATCTTTTACTACCATGGATGGAAAGAAGCACTTGTGGGTGAAGAAGAAGCTACCCAAGACACCAAAAATAACTCAATTGTCCTGAGGTGCTATGCACCTTGCCTTGGGTGGGTATGGAATTTCATTTTTGCTCTGCCGCGGGCAGCAGATGTCTTGGGACAACCCTGTCCACCCGCAAACAGTGAAAATCCTGGTTATCCTCATACTAGTTCCTGTGATTTTTTTTTCCCCCAAAGCAGACATTGCTCACATGTTTTCAAGCTTGTCTGTGGAGTGATGAAAGACAGACTGAAAAAGCAAGAGAGAGGGAGAGAGGAATGAGGAAAGAGTTCAGTTCTATGCTAAGTGTAAAATTCCATGCTTATGTAATTCTTATGCAACTCATGAAAGACAAACTATCTGTTAGGGTTGCTGTGACTTATTTTTGGTTGTCCTCCTGTGTCTTTAATAGCAACCTGCCATGCAGGTTAAGATTTTCACAGCTCGAAGGATAAAGAGATCGGGAAATCCTCACTTGCTTTTGTTTTAAGCTGCTGTTCCCAGTGCTTGAGGAGGGCCAGTGAAAACTCTGACATCCCATTCAAAATTTCACACAAATCACCACCCTCCTCCTCCGGCCTATCACGACCACCGCCTACTAATTTTGCAATATGCTAAATGCTGGGAGGAGTTGAGAAGATGGCCCGTTACAGCTGATAGGTTGCGAACACGATTGGGAGGACCAGCCCCTACTGTTATGCAGAATGAGGTGGCTACTTGAGGCAGCAGGTTTGGGATGGATGTTGCAAAAGGAAAGCAAATAGTTACTTTTTTACTTTGTTCTTCTGTTTTTTATAGCTTGAGGTGAGGAGATGGGCTTGTGGGATATCTTGAGTCCTGTGCCAAAATGACTTACTTATACCTTGACTTGGTAGATATTTTGGTGGGTTGGGAGGTGAGCACCATTTCATGCTCTCCAGCTGTCATGACTTGGCAGGGATTGTCCTGATTCTCTCTCTCACTCATCCCACTTTTTTGGCTGCTTTTAAATTGTCCTAGTGTTTTTCTCCACCCCTCATTTTCCCTCTTTGTTCTTGACTTCAGTTGCTGCAAACTGAATTCAAAATGCAAAAGTAGTCTGTGCCCAGTTAACTCAGTGGGAGAGAAAGGAGAGGAGGGGGTTGAATCCTGCCCTTCCCAGTAGTCTCAGGCGCAAGCAAACTGCTGCAGCCTCTCCTAGCTTTTCTTCTCTTCCTGATTCATAACTTTTGCCCCCTTGATCCCACTCTGATGTTGCTTGGCCACACACATCCCAGTTTGCACCTGTGAAATGTTGGAGGGTAGGAAAGTTTCTTTTGCAGACTATAGCTCCCAGGCAGCATGGCTCCAGCCATTCTTTGGCCATGCTGGCTGGAGGATCCCGGCAGCTGTAATATAACAAGGTAACTTCCGCAAGCCCTGACCCCAGGAAAGTGTTCGGTTCTTTGTGCTGTGGGACTACCTTGTACAATGAGCCATTGTCAGTTGAATCAAGGTAGGGGAACAGGCCAAGGGCTACAGTAACGGCTGTATCCCTTCCAGCTACGGTGACATGGTCCCAAGCACCATTGCAGGGAAGATCTTTGGATCCATCTGCTCTCTAAGTGGGGTGTTGGTCATCGCCCTCCCTGTTCCTGTCATCGTTTCCAACTTCAGCCGGATCTACCACCAGAACCAGCGGGCAGATAAGCGGCGAGCTCAGCAGGTAGCTGGGGGAAAATGGGGGGAGGAAAGAAAAGGCAAGGGGTGACAGGCACAGTGAGCAGGGGAGGGGTCCTTATTTGACTGTCATTTCATACTTCCCTCTCTCTCTGTCTCTCTCTCTGCTTCCCCCTCCCTCACCTTGCAGAAAGTTCGTCTGGCCCGGATCCGGCTGGCCAAAAGTGGCACTACTAACGCTTTCCTTCAGTACAAACAGAACGGAGGCCTTGAGGTATGGACGCTGACTACAGATTCACCTTGGCAAATTCACCTTTCTTGCACACTTGGCCCCTCTGGAGTAATTGTATTTTTTCCTTAGCTCAGGAGCTTGCAAGCTGTGATCTCCTGGGGGAGTCTGTAGATAGGCTTCAGGGGATCCTCAGACCAGATGGAAAAGCCAAAAAAAAAAAAAAAATTCTTTTCCTCAATTTAGTTCCCATTACAGTGGGCTCTCGATATGTGCTAGGGTTTGGTTCCAGGATCCCGCCCCCATGGATACCAAAATTAATGGATGCTCAAGTCCCATTATATACAGTGTTGTAGTAAAATGGTATCTCTTATATAAAATGGCAAAATCGGAGTTTGATTTATACACACACACACACACACATATATATACACATATATATGCATGCTGTGGTTGGCTGAATCCATCGATACAGATATGAGGGATCAACTGTATTTTGAAAATGGTGCTTAAGTCTTGGCAGGAAGGGAGATGGCCATAGTTTTAATTAGATTCTCAGGGGTTCTAGAATCCCGAAAAAGGTTATTAGTTGTTCTGGGTTTATCTTGGGCCATTTCTGCACTACACTGTTATAGTGCTATTATTCCACTTTCAACATCCTGGGGAATTCTGGGGTTTGTAGTTTACTGAGACCCTCTAAATGCCTTTCCCTAAACTGCAAATCCCAGGATTCCATAGGATGTTGAAAGTGGAATAATAGCCCTTTAACAGTGTAGTGCAAAAATGATCTTGGAACACTAAATCAGAGTGTAAATGTAAAATGAACATTCTCTCTTCTTTTCCCCTGACTAGTGGCCACAACTCCTGTTGCAGAAGTCCAGAGTTGCTAGCCTCATAGGCTTCATGTTCTTCAAAGACTCCAGGAAGGGTCAAGATCTTTTCTTTTGCTGAGGGCTGCATTCCCTTGGCCTTAAGGGTAATGTGTTAGAGCGCCTTCAGTAGATGGACCCAAAGAGAAGCAGCAATGGGCAGGCTGAGAATCAAAAACAATTGGAGCTGTCCCCCTTTCTTTTTCACTGTCTGCGAGTACCACCCTCTTCTTTCAGCCACCTGCTTCTTTCCCCTCCTCTTCCTCTCCATCCAGTGGCTCTGAACTTACCAAGGGCCTGAAATGATTGTTTGAAGCCAGAGCTTTCAAAGTGAACCCAAGCACCACATGTTTCTCCTAGTAGGGCCACAAATTGCCCATTCCTAGACTAGAGGTGAGAGGCACCACTTTTCACCTGCTTCATGCCCTACTGCAAGGTACTGTATTTGCTGATGCGTAAGACTCACTTTCCCCCCCAAAAAAATACTGTTTGAAAATGGGATGAATCTTATACACTGGTGTGTCTTGTATGCCTGCAAATAGCATTTGCTAGTGTATGAATGGGGTGCATCTTAGAAATACATGCTATTTGTAAGTTGTTCGCCGCCTCGATCCATATGGAGAGGTGGAAACAAACAAACAAACAAAATATACATGGGCACGTCTTATAAACCGGCAAATACAGGTACATTGTTCTGGGAGACAGTGTCCTGTTACGCACACATACCCACACACCAGAGATGGGTCTTATCAGATTCTTTAGGCTTCAGTATTGCTTTTCAGTATCTCCATGAAACCTCTGGGAGAGGCAGTTTTGGGAGCCAAAGGGGTTTAGTATTGTCAGTATCTAGATGACACCCAGCTCTTGTTCCTCCCTTTCTTCTGATCCAAGTGAGGCACTGCAGTGCTCAAATGTGTGCCCACAATCCCTAGTGAACTGCATGAGTGAAACTAAACCTAAGCTCAGTCCAGGCAAGACAGACGGAGGGAGCAAGGTCTGAGTCAACCTGCTGAATGAAAAGCGTGTTCTTAATGCAGCCCATGGCCCTTCCTCATAGGATCAAACTGGAGTGTCTTGTATCAGCTCCAGCTGATATGCTGGCTATGCACCCCCGAGGGACAAGAAAGTGGCAGCCCCTGCTATCTGTTCATGATTTCCAGATTAAACAGTTGCCATGCCCTCAGGTTGCCTTTGAAGGTGGTTTGGCATCATCAGGTACAGAAGAATACAGTAGTCCATTTGCTAACAGGTATCAACCTACGCATACTCACCTTTTTCAAAGCATCTGGTGCAAGCAGCCCCATTCACTTAAGGGCACAATTCAGTTGATTGCTTCTTACCTTGGAAAGGCCTTAAATAATAGCAGTAGTAATAATCATCATATTTATTTGCATTCCACCTTTCTCTCAAAAGTGGGACTCGAGGCAGTTTACAATTTGAAAAAGAACATTACAGCGAAAAAATATATAGCACCAGAAGTGAGCATTAAAATGGGGTTAAATGATTCACAATATTAAAACAATTCAAACTGACTCTTACAAAGATAAAATGCAATCCATAAAAAAAGATGAAAAGCAATTAAAAACAATTCAGATTGAAACACTACAACACCAGCAGCCCATTTTCTAAAACCGTTCTTTTTAAAAGCCAGTTGGAATAAAAAGATCTTTGCCTGCTGAAAGAAGGACAGGAGGGGAATTTCCTGGCATCTCTGGGAAAGGAGTTCCAGAATCTGGGGGCAGCCGCCGAAAAAGCACTGTCTCGTGTCCCCACCAACCATGCCTATGCATGTGATGAGACTGAGAGAAGGGCCTCTTCTGAGGATCTCAGGACATCAGCAGGCTCAAATAGGGAGACACAGTTTGCTTGTGTCCTGATTTCTCAGAGAATATTTTCTTCCATAGAAACCTCTCCAGCACTTAAGAGCAGGACTAAGAATATATGATGCTCCAGATATCAGCAAAGGCTGCTGGGAACTGTGGTCTAGCACAGTCTCAGGGACTACATGTTCCCTGTGCTTCGCTTAACATGTTCTGGCGAAGCCCTGCTCCAAATACAGGAAAATCAGAGGCAGACTTTCTCTGCCTCAGCCTCAATACTGTTGACCTCCCTTCAAACAAAATGCCTGGTTACTGCCGCTGCTACCCTGTTGGTTTATCATAGACATATACAGTCCCAATTTATTCAGGAGGAGTGCCTTGGAAAGTGACATTAACCACTATTTCCTTCAGTCTGGTGTGTCATTTTTCTTGTCTGACTTGAATGAATTGTTTTTTTTTAATGCTTTAAAAAAAATTAATTGTATAAATTGCTATGATATATGTGCTTCAGGACCAGTGTTGTATAAATATTTTAAAGGGAATAAAATAAACATCTCACCAAGTGTTCCTGAAGTTTCCTGAAGACTGTCTCACTTCTAAGCAAGTTTTTAGCTTCCTGGCTCTCTGCTTCATACTGAGTGTGGAGCATTATATATTGCAATGCCTCTACACACCTTACTCCACCCCCCCACCCCCCGGGCTGCAAAACAACATAGAAAAATAGAGAGAGGATAGAGCTAGTCAAGCTATGGCATGTTTTAGTTTTCTGTGGGCAGGCAATTTCTTTTAAGTGGAAAAGCATTAGTAACCTGCTATTACCCACTTGCTGTCAGGCATAATATGATCTTGCACTGATTGGCTTTAAAGCTGGCCTACATACCCATGCATTCTATTTGCTCACTTATGCTCACACATCCAAAGAGCGTCCTGATGCAGAGGCACATTGGCATTCAAGGCAGAGCTGCCAATCTGGAAATCAAACGCGCGTGTGTGTGTCCTGTCTAATTCAGTCCATCAGCACTCATCTCCCTTTTCTCCCACAGGACAGAGATCCAGATGCACATGCCTTGGCTGTGCGCAACCGCTCTGCCTTTGAGCAGCAACACCATCACTTGTTGCACTGCCTCGAGAAAACTACTGTGAGTAGCAAGATGTGGGGGAAGATCAAGGAGGGACTGGGGCAAAATGAGTGAAGGATGGGTTCTGCTTGCTGATTGGAAGAGGTTTTTAGGAGGGCAATGAGATCTGCTTGCTTTTCACCTTATACAGCCCTGGATAGTTTTAAAAAGCAAGGTTGTCTTTTCTAGTATTCTTGTGAGCAACAGAAAATGCCCAATTCAGTTCTGTGCTCTGGAAACCAGTATCTTCTTCAATTAAGTGGAAGTTCAGTGACGAACGATTCCTTCATGAAAGTTGTGGTCCTATGCATGCACACCTGAGACCAAGGCCATTTCCGCACTAGCCTGTTATAGTGCGATGATTCCACCCTCAACATCCTCTGGAATCCTGGGCTTTGCAGTTTCGGGAGGGGCCGGCTGGCCCCTCCCGAAACTGCAAAGCCCAGGATTCCAGAGGATGTTGAAAGTAGAATCATCGCACTATAACAGGCTAGTGCAGAAATGGCCCAAGTCTTGCTCAACACAGACTTCCTGTTGTTGTTCTTGTTGTTGTGTGCCTTTAAGACATTTCTGACATATGGCAACCCTAAGGCAAACTTGTCCTGGCATTTTCTTGGTAAGATTCATTCAGAGGAGATTTGCCATTGCCCTACTCTGAGGCTGAGAGAGTGTGGCTTGCCCAAGGTCACACTTTGAGTTTCCATGGCCACACAGAGATTTGAACTCTGCTCTCCCAGAGTCCTAGTTCAGCCTTTGAATCTTTTGTGCCATGCTGTCTCTCTTTAGTGAGACTTACTTCCCTGTTAAAAAAAAAAGGGAGAGGAGTAAAACTTACAAAAGATGGTAAGTTTATAAAGACATACATTTAATATTGTAATACTGAGCGCAATAGTGTTGAAGTAGCCATTCAGTGCTTCCATTAAGAACAGTGAAGGCCTGTCCAAAAAACAATCCGGTCAGCTTTCCCAAAAGTGGTGGTAACACTAATGGAGGAGGAACTAACCACACACTTCTTAGATCTTCTTAGCTTACAAAAGGAAGACTTCAGAAGGATTTAGCTCCTTGATGAGACAGCAGCCATCTCTAATTATTCTTTTGGCCAACCAAATATTTTGGTTTTCATCATCCAGAAACCCTGGCATGATTGTGCTAGGGGACTGTGGGAGTTGTTGTCCAGCCCTAGAGAAAGCTTGAGCCAGCAGCATTCACATGGCACTGTCCAAGGTCCTGTTTTCATAACCCTTATGATGAAGTGGTCCTTTGCTTTGACTTTGCCTATCTTAACCAAGATCCACTTACCGGTATTTGATTTAATCTTGTCCTATACAGATGGTATAGTGGTTTGAGTGGCATGGTGTAGTGGTTTGAGCACTGGACTATAACCTTGGAGACCAGGGTGTGATTCCCCACTTGGACATGGAAACCCACTGGATGACCTCGGGTGTGTCACACACACACACAGTCCCAGAAAACCTTGTGATAGGTTTACCTTAAGGTTGCTATAAGTCGGAAACAACTTGAAGGCACACAACGACAACGACAACATAAGCCCTATACCAAAATACCCTGAAGACAGCAAATCCCATCTGATTTTGGAAGCTAAGCAGAGTCAGACCTGGAAGACACACCTGCCTGCACACAAACACAGGTGCTGATAAGGGTCTGAACTGGCAGTGGCAGGGAAAGCTTGTGATGGATAGCTTGATGAAAACCCTCCAGCTTATCAGATCTCCCTAGGTGCTCCCTGCATAAGTTCAAATATATCTACTGTCATAAAGATTAGAAAGTTTGGTCTTTTTAGAAGAAGAGGAAGAATCCAAGCTGATATTCTGGGGACAGTAAATTCTGCACCAGATTCAAGATTCCTGATTTGAGTGTTGTAACTGTATATGGGCAGCTTACACACTGTTACAATGATGTTCTTACATTGTGCAATGTAACATAACAGCTGCTCTATTGTTGTTATTTGTTGTTCACTTGTATTCCACCCCTCATCCAAGAAGGCAACTCAATGTGGCTTTCAAAACTTAAATAGAGATTAAAGCACAAAGGGATAGGTTCATATGGAGGATGGAGCAAGCTTCTTTTCTGCTGCTCCAAAGACTAGGACACAGAGCAATGGCTTCAAACTTCAGGAAAAGATATTCCATCTAAACATTAGATGGAACATTCTGATGGTAAGAGCAGTTTGACAGTGGAATACCCTGCCTTGGAGTGTGGTGGAGCCTCCTTCTTTGGAGTTTTTAAACAAAGGCCAGATAGCTATATGTTGGGAACGCTTTAATGGTATATTCCTGCGTGGCAGAGGATTGGACTTGATGGCCCTTGTGGTCTCTTCCAGCTCTATGATTCTATTATTTTATGATTCTATTAAGAAAGAAATGGAAAAAAATGTTAAAATGCAGTTAAATTCTCTTTAGAGTTAAATCCTTTTAAAACTAATCTTCTAAAAGGAGATAGAAATCAAACAGCATACCATTAAAGAGCCAGAATGCATATGGAGTGGGGACAAGATGTAGGAAAGGGGCTACTCACACAAACATTATTTTTTTCCCTTTCTCTCTTCCTGCCAAATTTCTCACTCTGCGCAGAGTCATGAGTTTACTGACGAGCACTCCTACAGTGAGTTCTGCCTGACCGAACCTCTGGGCTACCGCACAAGCCGCAGCACTTCTCTCTCCTCCCAGCAAGGCAGCAAAAGTGGCCTCAGCACCTCCTGCTGCCCCCGTCGCACCAAACGCCGCACCACCCGCCTGACCAACTCCACCATGACAGTGAGCCGTGCCAGTGCTCAGGAGCTGGATACCATAAACAGCCAAAAAAGTGCTGCCCCCCAGAGGTGAGGGCTATGCTTGCATGTGCCGTCATGTTTGGCTCTTGGGAAAGGTACTTTTGTTTGGGTCATTGTCTTTTCCGTGGGAGAGAATGAGTGTTTGCCCATGTCTGTGCTATACTGAGGATTGTACAGAAGGGAGAGGGAAGGAATTTAGAGGACAGAAAACTGTGCTATAGAAAGTGACCTCTTCAAGTGAGCCTTAGCAAATACTAGAGCTTCTTTAAAACAAACCCTAGTAGGTGTGTAAAAATCTGGAATAGTCTTCCAGACATAGTGTAGGAACGAAGGGTATATCAGAACTTGGAAAAGTTATGTTTTTTTATATGACAACAGCCAGAATTCCTGAGCCAAGGAGATTCTGGAAGCTGTAGTCTTTTTTGCACTTCTACCGATACGATTTAAGACAAGATAGGTACATTTAATACCATACTGGAGAACAGGTTCCAGAACAGTTTTGCTTTTCTGCAGCTCCCATCAGGTGCCACTGCAGGCAAACGAGGAGTTTTGCAGAACAGGCCCCAACACCAACCAGACCAGGCTCAGAAAATGAGTTCCTGAAGGTTTGTTAGCCTGGTGTGAGTCGCCTCACTTACAGTGAACAGGATGAGGCAGTGACCCTCCTGGTCGGCCCACCCACACATCTGTTTCCCAAATACCCTGATCAGGGATGGCCTGTTCAGGATGACTCCAAAGACAAAGGACAAGATGGCACTCTGCTCCTTCTTGGACTGAAATTTAAGACTGGTGGCAGAACAGTGTCACCTACTATACCTGAGGCTGTGTGGGTTCAGGGCAAGGTGCAACATACACACACACAGAGTTACACTAGGTTGCATCCTTGCGCAGACTATTGCAGAACAGGAACTTCTAGCTGCTGATCGCCATTGTACAACCACTGACAGTTAGGGACGTGTCTCAGTTAGGATTTCACACAAATGGACCTGTAGGGAATGCACAACTCCCTGCAAACACTTGCACAAGGGATATCACATTTGCACAGATATCTTCATAAATATGTTTTGGATATCTTCTTTCTTCTGGTATACAACAGAGCTGTCACTGCTGCAGTAGGATTTATGAGAAGGTAGGTATACGACAGGTTTCTGCCCTTTGTATCTGTTATATCATTCTTGCTCTCTCTCAGTCTGTAATACTGCTGGGGATATAGACCTAGGCCATTTCTGCACCACACTGTTATAGTGCTATTATTCGACTTTCAGGAATTCTGGGGTTAGTTTACTGAGGCCAAAGAGCTTTCTGGCTGAGAATTCTAAATGCCCCTCCCTAAACTGCAAACCCCAGGGTTCCACAGGATGTTGAAAGTGGAATAATAGCACTGTAACAGTGCAGTGCAGAAAGGCTCGTAGCTTTTTGCCTTTTTAGACCTGAGGCGGTGGCAGCTGGTGCCTTCCATATCAGTAGGGCAGTGAATCTACTCTGAGTCCACACTCATCCAAGGTGCTGAGCCCATTCCCCCAAAAAGTATACTCCCCTAAAGTTCAGAATAAAAACCAGAGTGAATTTGCCACACCACATACTTGGAGCTGCCAGTTACCATATTGGGAGGACTCATCCTTAGCACTGAACTGTATTTGGAATCGCACTTTTAAGCAAACACCCATACACGCAAATATTTGTACAGTAGTAGTGCTGCCTGCCACCAAGTTTTTCGTGGCTCACCACTGCCACCTAAAGACCAGTCAAGGCAAAACTGCCCTTCCCAAGGTGGTGAACAAAATTTCGTAAGGACACCATAAACATCAGATCATCATAGCATATCATCAAACTAAAACGATATTATAGCCCATTAAAACTGAGCAGCAGCAATAATAATAATAATAATCCGTAGGCATCAAATGCCACATTGCTGCTTCCTTTCCCTTCCTCTCCCATAAATGCTCCACCCAGGAAATGCTACTAGATTTGTTTCATTGCCGACTGGATCTGTTTGGACTTCGGGTGCTGCTAAGCTGTAAATACAGCCCAATCTGTTGTGTCATTAACCATTCTTAGGATTAATTTTTGAAAGGAGACATACAGCCAGCAACATAAACTGTCTTTGTTCTAGAGTAGCAGGACTGGCTGTGACATGGAGTCTCCGGAAATCAGGCAGCTGGAAGAGAAAAACTTTCCGCAACATAAACGGGTGTTGCAGGGAAGCTCAGGCAGTGATCCTTGGCATGGGAATAGGGAGGTTATGTAACTACATTAGAAGTGTCCTGATTTTCATTTGTGAACTCTCAGTGAGTGTGGACTTGGAAGGTTAGGTTGAGAGACAGTGACTGACTCAAGGTCGCGCAATAAGTTTCATGGCTTAGTTGGTTTGAATATGGGTATTTCCAGCTGGTCTTCATGGTCTGGATGCATCTAACTACTCCAATAGCTGTAGATTTTTGTTTGTTTGTTTGTTTGCTTGTTTTTGATGCAGTGGATGTGACAAATAAGAAAACCCTCCACTTTACAAAATAACTTGCCCTTAGCTAGGTTGGTCTTTTTTACAAACAAAATTGCTGTCTTCTGCTTGGAGATGCTCTTGGTTTTCTCAAGCACACACGAGGAGGTTTTGAAAGGCAATGTGGCTGCTCAGATCCAGGGGTTGATAGCTCAAGAACAGAGCTCCTATTTGGCAAACCTAAGGTCTCAGTCTCAATCCTTGGTATCTCCATATAAAAGAGGTGTAGGAATCATGTGACTGTTCAGATGCTGTTGAACTGCAACTCTCATTCTTTGCGATTGCCTATGGAGGTTGCAGTCCAATAACATCTGGAGGGACCACATGATTTACACCCCTAATTTAGAAGGAAGAGGACAGAGGTGAAGGCAAAGACCCTAACCAGATGTCTGGGAGTGCAGTTACCAGTAATAATAAACAATGTTAGCCTACTAGGAATGGGAGTGAGGAGTTCTCAGTGTCTGCCCTAGACTCTTGAACTCTCTTCCTAGGGAGATCAGAATCCCACCCACCCCGCATGCTGCATTCTGTTGGCAGGCAGAGACATTTTTATTCTGACAAGCTTTTGAAACAGAAGGTTTTTAAAGACGGGACTGAGGATGCTGTAATGTTTTTAACTGAACTGTTCTAATTGCTTTTTTATGTTTTAATAGTATTCTATCTTTTTAGGTGTACAGTCATCCCTCCACATTCGCCAGGGTTAGGGGCACAGGACCACTGTGAGAGTGGAAAAACCATGAATAACTCTAGGCCCTCCCAAAACATATTTAACACATAAAAAAGTATGATCACCGTATTCAACCCACCGTGGATTCCTTTGAGGCCTCAGGGTTCCTTCATAAGGTGGAAGTGGGGGGCTGGTGGGGTTTACTGCCACCCCCACTGCTGCCCCACGCTGTTTTACTAGCCTTGTTCACAGTTTCTCAGTCTCACAAGGCTTGCAGTTCCTATTAAAAATGGCACAGGGAGGCAGCAGAGATGACAGCACATAATCCGTGAATAATCAAATCCGCAGAAGTGAAACCTGCAAATGTGGAGGGCTGACTGTAGTTCTAAATAATTTTAATATTGCCAATAGTTTAATACCACTTTAATGTTCACTATTTTGCATGTTTTTAACTTTATTTTTTAAAAATTGTAAGCTCCCTTGAGTCATAGTTTTGAGAGAGAATAACAATAGCAGCAGCCACATAGCAGGAAACTTCATGTATTCCCAGATCTTCTTTCATTTACATGCAAATGGACAACTCAGTCCCTAGTAGTTTTCTACTCATCATGGAAAACACTCTCAAATATCTAGAGTCAATATACAATGATGCAGCCATAGCAGTGCTTACAATGGATGGAGAACCTTCAGCTGCCCATGTGCTTTGGATTATGGTGCCCATGGTGTTGAAATCCAAAATATCTGGAGGTTCCCTATCTGTTTGGTCACAGCTGTGGAGTCCATTCTTCTATATTTAAGTCTCAAGGAGTTCCACAGGACCTTCAGTCAAGTATACGTAGGGCTGCAGACCTTTCTGTTCCAAACAGCACTGATTTTTATACAGATTGCAGTGCAGAATGAGATACTAAATGGAATACTAAAGTATTAATCTCACCTGTCAGCCTCACAGCTGCTATTTACTCCTTTTAAAAAAAAAAAAAAAACAATCTGCATAACAGCTAGTGATGAGAAGAAGAACCACAAATATTCCTCATCCCCAACAAGACTGGATTTCTTGACAAACTGGGGCACCTCATTGAGAAAAGATAACTTCTTTTTTTACAATATGGAACCTTTTTGCTAAAAAAAAAAATTGTGTAGAAAACCTTTTTTGTGTGCAGCTCTCTCTCATTTTCTTTCCCACGAGGTACATTGTTTTCTGAACAAAAATTGTGTTTTAATTTGAATCAAAGTAGACTGATTTGGTTTGAGTTAAAATCAAACTGTTTTATTTGATCGGACTGGAAACAAACGGTTTGATTTGGCTTGAAGTTTCATGTGATTGATGGTTCTATTTGAAACAGTCCAACAAAGTGTTGTTCTGATTGGATTTTTTGACTGCTAAAGTGCAACAACGTACAAAACATTCATGGTCTCACCCAGCAGGGAGACAGTTTGAAAAATTATTCCTGCTTGCATGCAAGAATGAAATAAGTGAATGTTTACGTCCCGGATAATAGCAACAGATACTTCTGACATCATATATAGTTTGGCACCTTAATTTGCTTCGATTATCCCAAACTACCCCTATGATCAGTTTATAGAGGCATCTCTTCCTGGCTGCAATCCATAGCAGACTAGAATGGCATGTTCTGAGATGCTGTGAGGAAGAGGAAGTAGGAAGGATTGGTAGACATCTCTGCCAAACTGATTAGAGCTCCTTGGGGAGTCCCACCTCCAGTTTTGAGGGCCACAAATCCCCAGCTTACCATGATCTGGGATCGAAATGAGTCCGCAATGTGATGCTGTTACAGCAGAAGGGAGAGAAGTAAAATGCTATTTTGGAGTGGGTTGCCAAAAGCCAGATAGTTTGCTTACAGGAGGGTAATAATAAGCACCCCTGGAGTGTAGCTTTAGATTTTTGGTTCCTGTTTCAAGAATGATTCAGAGGAGAAGTGAGCTGGCAGAGGACTTTGAATGAATGAATGATGTATGAGGAAAAGCTGAAGGAGATGGACATGACCAGCTCAGAGGAAAGAAGATTAAGAGGACGGGGGTGTTTGAAATTGTGAAAGCCATTTCGGATATCTGAAAGAAATGTCAGACGAAGGGAGAATGACAGACTGCTTAACTGTATCCCTCAGGGAAGGATAAGATGAACCAGTTGCGGCAAAGCAGGCAGAGCATGGCCCTCTGGAAGTGGTTCCTAGCTGCAAGAATGGAGGAGCAATGGAGCGAGCGGGAGAATTAAGATAAGCAAGCGCGGGGGATATTTTCTTTTTAAGTCTGAGGAGTTTTGTGGTTTGCACTGGATGACCTTTGAGTCCATTACAGCTCTTTGACAGGGCAAACCCAAGACATTTTACTGCCTGAGACAGAGCGCTAAGTGCCTCCTCCATCCCCCTCCACAAACTGAGCTCTAAAAGCCAGCGAAATTATTTTCATAGAATCATAGAATCGTAGAGTTGGGAGAGACCCCAGGGGCCATTGAGTCCAACCCCCTGCTATGCAGGAACACCCGTTAAAGCACTCCCAACAGAGGGCCATCCAGCCTCTGCTTATAAACCTCCCAAGAAGGAGACTCAACCACACTACGGGGCAGCATATTCCACTGCCGGATAGCTCTGACCATCAGGAAGTTCTTCCTGAAGTTCAAGTGGAATCTCCTTTCCTGCAGCTTGAATCCATTGCTCCTTGTCCTAGTCTCTGGAGCGGCAGAGAACAAGCCTGCTCCCTCCTCGACATGACATCCCTTCAAATATTTAAACATGGCTATCATGTCCCCTCTTAACCTTTTTTTCTCTTGGCACAAAGATTCCACAAGCACCCTCTTGCTGAGCTTGGAAATCACTAGTTAGAATAAACTAGTTACTAGTAATCAATTCCTCTCCTGCCCTCAATAACAAAGTCGTACTTATGCTCTCTAACAATTGTAACTTAACAAGGGATACGTTCACTTCTTTTGTGGTATTAACTATTAACAGTTCAGTTACTTTTATAGATACAGGGGAATAGCCTCACTAAATAGGGGAAGAAGACTATTACATGGTCGTGTCTCTGGCTTGTGCTGCAGTCTTGCACTCTGCTGTGAGCACTGAGGCACAAGTGAGGTAGACAAGAAGACAGCATGTTTGGTACCATGGGCTGGCAGCATTCATATTTTCTTTCAAATAAATAAAAAGTACCTTTAAGGAGTGGCCGGGAAGCAATGAGTTTTTTAAAAACTGAAACTGGAACAATCTAACTTTGGGGAGTGAGACATTTGAGACTACTACTGTAAATAATTGCCTTTTTGATACAGCCTTCTAAGCTTTGTATTCTTGCAATAAAAAGAAGGTTTAACACAGCTAACTTTTCAGGGTGAGATGCTTGGAGCTATAGCCTATTACTGATTAATTAAAAAATTCTAAACATTGCATTCTTATCAATAAAAGCAGAAGACGAACAATATAGAAAAGCCTAAGAATTTGCCATCCTTTCATGACACCCAAAATCGACCACCTGAGGCTGCCAGCCCTACCTTATACAGTCATCCCTCCCCATTTGCTAGGGTTAGGGGCACAGGACACCTGTGAAAATGGAAAAACCATGAATAACTCTAGGCCCTCCCAAACCACATTTAACACGCCAGAAAGTATGATCACCATATTCAACCCACCATGGATTCCTTTGAGGCATCAGGGTTCCTTCACAAGGCAGAAGTGGGTGGGTGGTGGAGCTGACTGCCACCCCCACTGCTGCCCCACACCATTTTTAGCAAGCCTTGTTCACAGTTTCTCAGTGTCACAAGGCTTGCAGTCACTATTAAAAATGCATAGGGAGGCAGCAGAGGTGACAGCAAATAATCCATGAATAATCAAATCCGCAAAAGTGAAACCTGCAAATGTGGAGGGCTGACTGTAACCAGTTCTTTAAAAGCCTTGAGAATTTGCTACATCAGGAGAATTAAATATTAGTTGCAGATAAACTGCTGGAAACTTTTGCACTGTGCTGGCCCCCAAATAACTGACCAAATTGCTCTGAGGCTTGTGGTTGTTCATTACAGCTGCTAGTGGTTGGTGGGAGGGATTAATCCTGGAGTGTAAAGGAAAAAGCACAGCTTCTGTGAGTACTGTGATTGGGGAACAAAGCCTCACACAGTGTTTGTGGGCACGAGGGCCAGGCACTGAACTGGGCAAGGGTGTTGGGGAGCTGAGAAAAGCGTGTAGAATAAAGGCTTGTTAAATGAAAGGGGACCAAAAAGAAGCTGGACAAGCTATCTGCTGAGGATGCTTTAGTAGGAGATCCTGCATTGAGCATGGAGTTGGACTCAGTGGTCCATGAGGCCCTTTACAACTCTATGATTCTATGACCAATGGTTTGGGAATTAAAGGATGGAAAAGCAGGCTAAATGGAAAAGCTTAAGAAGGGCAGGGAAATTGGGTAGAAGAGGACCTAGGGATAGAAGGAGCTGTGCATGAGAGGGAAAGAGAGGCAAGGGAACCAAGGATGCAACAGGGTGACATTTCATATGTTTAGTATGTTAAGAATGAGATGCAGCTATTAGGGTTCTAATATTGCGGAATCAAGCTGTTTCCCTGTATCAGGCGCTCCTGTGCGGCCCTTTTTTTTACAGAAGTGGAAGAGTGGAATCTGCTTTCTCCTGCTGGATAAGAGATGTTATGTCACACACAGTGTCCCAAGCCAAACTTTTCTGTAGCAATTGTGCATTGACCTCATAAAATGAAAAAAAAAAAAATGGGTGGCCAACCAGCCCTTACCCTTTTGAGGTCAGTGCCTGGATTCTTTAGTGGCAAAGCACTCTGGCAGCACATCTAGGCTGACAACCAAATCAGGGTTGCCGGCTGCTATCCTCAAACGATATCCGTTATATTTTTTAAAGAAAACATGCTGGGGTTTAGCCAGCAGGTAGAAGCTGCCTTCTGTAATCAAGATGCTCTTCTTCTGTGGTGTCTACTTCTAATGTAACCAAGCCTCTTTATGAAAGAACGTAATCATAGAAGAGAGCAAAAAAAAAAAAGTACACTCCCCTGAACTGTATGGGACCCTCAGCCCTTTTTGAGAAGTTCCCTCTGAGCCCTTAAAAATCACAGATTCCCCCGCATTAATTTTTGTATGCAAACAATCTCCAAGTATGTGAAAATGCTGCCTGAAGTGATGATAATTTGAGAAATATACCCACTGTGACCTTCCCTGCTGCAGTCCCCAAATCAGAAAAAATCCAATGAATGAAAAGCAGAAATAGATTTCCAGCATATCTATCTGGGAGTAATCTTTGGCCTATTTTCAGCCAAAAATTGTGAGGTGTGCCCACCACAGGAGTGTGTGACCAAAAATAGGACTCTGCACAGTTACCATTGCCTAACCCTATACTCTATCTACGTGCTCAAAGACATTAACCCCTAGCAGGGTTGTAGCTATGGGGGGAGGTAAAAATGAGAGTTTTGACCCCTAATAAGAATTCTGCCCCACCACTAACTTTTTTGCATCCCCAAATGGGTAGCATTGCAGAGAGTGAGACACTGTTTACACTCAGAACTCCATTCCATCAGCAGGTTCAGAGGTACCGGGGGAACTGCAGTTCAAAGAATAGTGCAAAGGGTCCCAGATTCAGCGTAGCTATTTCACAGACCTTGCTGCACTTCAAAGAATAGTGCAAAGGGTCCCAGATTCAGCATCGCTATTTCACAGACCTTGCTGCAGTTCAAAGAATAGTGCAAAGGGTCCCAGATTCAGAGTAGCTATTTCACAGACCTTGCTGCAGTTCAAAGAATAGTGCAAAGGGTCCCAGATTCAGCGTAGCTATTTCACAGACCTTGCTGCAGTTCAAAGAATAGTGCAAAGGTCCCAGATTCAGAGTAGCTATTTCACAGAACTTGCTGCAGTTCAAAGAATAGTGCAAAGGGTCCCAGATTCAGCGTAGCTATTTCACAGACCTTGCTGCAGTTCAAAGAATAGTGCAAAGGGTCCCAGATTCAGCGTAGCTATTTCACAGACCTTGCTGCAGTTCAAAGAATAGTGCAAAGGTCCCACATTCAGAGTAGCTATTTCACAGACCTTGCTGCAGTTCAAAGAATAGTGCAAAGGGTCCCAGATTCAGCATCGCTATTTCACAGACCTTGCTGCAGTTCAAAGAATAGTGCAAAGGGTCCCAGATTCAGCGTAGCTATTTCACAGACCTTGCTGCAGTTCAAAGAATAGTGCAAAGGTCCCACATTCAGAGTAGCTATTTCACACACCTTGCTGCAGTTCAAAGAATAGTGCAAAGGTCCCACATTCAGAGTAGCTATTTCACTGACCTTGCTGCAGTTCAAAGAATAGTGCAAAGGGTCCCAGATTCAGCATCGCTATTTCACAGACCTTGCTGCAGTTCAAAGAATAGTGCAAAGGGTCCCAGATTCAGCGTAGCTATTTCACAGACCTTGCTGCAGTTCAAAGAATAGTGCAAAGGGTCCCAGATTCAGCGTAGCTATTTCACAGACCTTGCTGCAGTTCAAAGAATAGTGCAAAGGGTCCCAGATTCAGCGTAGCTATTTCACAGACCTTGCTGCAGTTCAAAGAATAGTGCAAAGGGTCCCAGATTCAGCATCGCTATTTCACAGACCTTGCTGCAGTTCAAAGAATAGGGCAAAGGGTCCCAGATTCAGCGTAGCTATTTCACAGACCTTGCTGCAGTTCAAAGAATAGTGCAAAGGTCCCAGATTCAGAGTAGCTATTTCACAGACCTTGCTGCAGTTCAAAGAATAGTGCAAAGGTCCCAGATTCAGCGTAGCTATTTCACAGACCTTGCTGCAGTTCAAAGAATAGTGCAAAGGGTCCCAGATTCAGCATCGCTATTTCACAGACCTTGCTGCAGTTCAAAGAATAGTGCAAAGGGTCCCAGATTCAGCATAGCTATTTCACAGACCTTGCTGCAGTTCAAAGAATAGTGCAAAGGTCCCAGATTCAGAGTAGCTATTTCACAGACCTTGCTGCAGTTCAAAGAATAGTGCAAAGTTCCCAGATTCAGAGTAGCTATTTCACAGACCTTGCTGCAGTTCAAAGAATAGTGCAAAGGGTCCCAGATTCAGCATCGCTATTTCACAGACCTTGCTGCAGTTCAAAGAATAGTGCAAAGGGTCCCAGATTCAGCATAGCTATTTCACAGACCTTGCTGCAGTTCAAAGAATAGTGCAAGGGTCCCAGATTCAGAGTAGCTATTTCACAGACCTTGCTGCAGTTCAAAGAATAGTGCAAAGGTCCCACATTCAGAGTAGCTATTTCACAGACCTTGCTGCAGTTCAAAGAATAGTGCAAAGGGTCCCAGATTCAGCATCGCTATTTCACAGACCTTGCTGCAGTTCAAAGAATAGTGCAAAGGTCCCACATTCAGAGTAGCTATTTCACAGACCTTGCTGCAGTTCAAAGAATAGTGCAAAGGGTCCCAGATTCAGAGTAGCTATTTCACAGACCTTGCTGCAGTTCAAAGAATAGGGCAAAGGGTCCCAGATTCAGCGTAGCTATTTCACAGACCTTGCTGCAGTTCAAAGAATAGTGCAAAGGTCCCAGATTCAGCGTAGCTATTTCACAGACCTTGCTGCAGTTCAAAGAATAGTGCAAGGGTGCCAGATTCAGAGTAGCTATTTCACAGACCTTGCTGCAGTTCAAAGAATAGTGCAAAGGGTCCCAGATTCAGAGTAGCTATTTCACAGACCTTGCTGCAGTTCAAAGAATAGTGCAAAGGGTCCCAGATTCAGCGTAGCTATTTCACAGACCTTGCTGCAGTTCAAAGAATAGTGCAAAGGTCCCAGATTCAGCGTAGCTATTTCACAGACCTTGCTGCAGTTCAAAGAATAGTGCAAAGGGTCCCAGATTCAGCATCGCTATTTCACAGACCTTGCTGCAGTTCAAAGAATAGGGCAAAGGGTCCCAGATTCAGCGTAGCTATTTCACAGACCTTGCTGCAGTTCAAAGAATAGTGCAAAGGTCCCAGATTCAGAGTAGCTATTTCACAGACCTTGCTGCAGTTCAAAGAATAGTGCAAAGGTCCCAGATTCAGCGTAGCTATTTCACAGACCTTGCTGCAGTTCAAAGAATAGTGCAAAGGGTCCCAGATTCAGCATCGCTATTTCACAGACCTTGCTGCAGTTCAAAGAATAGTGCAAAGGGTCCCAGATTCAGAGTAGCTATTTCACAGACCTTGCTGCAGTTCAAAGAATAGTGCAAAGGTCCCAGATTCAGAGTAGCTATTTCACAGACCTTGCTGCAGTTCAAAGAATAGTGCAAAGTTCCCAGATTCAGAGTAGCTATTTCACAGACCTTGCTGCAGTTCAAAGAATAGGACAAAGGGTCCCAGATTCAGCAGACCTTGCTGCAGTTCAAAGAATAGTGCAAAGTTCCCAGATTCAGAGTAGCTATTTCACAGACCTTGCTGCAGTTCAAAGAATAGTGCAAAGGGTCCCAGATTCAGAGTAGCTATTTCACACACCTTGCTGCAGTTCAAAGAATAGGGCAAAGGGTCCCAGATTCAGCGTAGCTATTTCACAGACCTTGCTGCAGTTCAAAGAATAGTGCAAAGGGTCCCAGATTCAGCATCGCTATTTCACAGACCTTGCTGCAGTTCAAAGAATAGTGCAAAGGGTCCCAGATTCAGCATAGCTATTTCACAGACCTTGCTGCAGTTCAAAGAATAGTGCAAGGGTCCCAGATTCAGAGTAGCTATTTCACAGACCTTGCTGCAGTTCAAAGAATAGTGCAAAGGGTCCCAGATTCAGAGTAGCTATTTCACAGACCTTGCTGCAGTTCAAAGAATAGTGCAAAGGGTCCCAGATTCAGCATCGCTATTTCACAGACCTTGCTGCAGTTCAAAGAATAGGGCAAAGGGTCCCAGATTCAGCGTAGCTATTTCACAGACCTTGCTGCAGTTCAAAGAATAGTGCAAGGGTCCCAGATTCAGAGTAGCTATTTCACAGACCTTGCTGCAGTTCAAAGAATAGTGCAAAGGTCCCAGATTCAGAGTAGCTATTTCACAGACCTTGCTGCAGTTCAAAGAATAGTGCAAAGGGTCCCAGATTCAGCATCGCTATTTCACAGACCTTGCTGCAGTTCAAAGAATAGTGCAAAGGTCCCACATTCAGAGTAGCTATTTCACAGACCTTGCTGCAGTTCAAAGAATAGTGCAAAGTTCCCAGATTCAGAGTAGCTATTTCACAGACCTTGCTGCAGTTCAAAGAATAGGGCAAAGGGTCCCAGATTCAGCGTAGCTATTTCACAGACCTTGCTGCAGTTCAAAGAATAGTGCAAAGGTCCCAGATTCAGCGTAGCTATTTCACAGACCTTGCTGCAGTTCAAAGAATAGTGCAAGGGTGCCAGATTCAGAGTAGCTATTTCACAGACCTTGCTGCAGTTCAAAGAATAGTGCAAAGGGTGCCAGATTCAGAGTAGCTATTTCACAGACCTTGCTGCAGTTCAAAGAATAGTGCAAAGGGTCCCAGATTCAGAGTAGCTATTTCACAGACCTTGCTGCAGTTCAAAGAATAGTGCAAAGGGTCCCAGATTCAGCGTAGCTATTTCACAGACCTTGCTGCAGTTCAAAGAATAGGGCAAAGGGTCCCAGATTCAGCGTAGCTATTTCACAGACCTTGCTGCAGTTCAAAGAATAGTGCAAAGGGTCCCAGATTCAGCATCGCTATTTCACAGACCTTGCTGCAGTTCAAAGAATAGTGCAAAGGTCCCAGATTCAGAGTAGCTATTTCACAGACCTTGCTGCAGTTCAAAGAATAGTGCAAAGTTCCCAGATTCAGAGTAGCTATTTCACAGACCTTGCTGCAGTTCAAAGAATAGGGCAAAGGGTCCCAGATTCAGCGTAGCTATTTCACAGACCTTGCTGCAGTTCAAAGAATAGTGCAAAGGTCCCAGATTCAGCGTAGCTATTTCACAGAACTTGCTGCAGTTCAAAGAATAGTGCAAGGGTCCCAGATTCAGAGTAGCTATTTCACAGACCTTGCTGCAGTTCAAAGAATAGTGCAAAGGTCCTACATTCAGAGTAGCTATTTCACAGACCTTGCTGCAGTTCAAAGAATAGTGCAAAGGTCCCACATTCAGAGTAGCTATTTCACAGAACTTGCTGCAGTTCAAAGAATAGTGCAAAGGTCCCACATTCAGAGTAGCTATTTCACACACCTTGCTGCAGTTCAAAGAATAGGGCAAAGGGTCCCAGATTCAACGTAGCTATTTCACAGACCTTGCTGCAGTTCAAAGAATAGTGCAAAGGTCCCAGATTCAGAGTAGCTATTTCACAGACCTTGCTGCAGTTCGAAGAATAGTGCAAAGAGTCCCAGATTCAGCATCGCTATTTCACAGACCTTGCTGCAGTTCAAAGAACAGTGCAAAGGGTCTCAGATTCAGAGCAGCTATTATTTCACAGACCTTGCTATAAAGACAGCTATAATTATTAGTTTTCCAAGTCTATTATCCCCTACAGCACCATGGTTCATTTCAAGACTATAAAAAGAGGAAAAGGGGGGGGAGTCTTTTTTTGTTCTGTTCCTTCAAGTCATTTCCAACTTATGGCAGCCCTAAGACAATCCTATCATGAAATTTTCTTGGCAAGGTTTGTTCAGAGGGGGTTTGCTTTTGCCCTTGCCTTCCTTTGAGACTGAGAGAGTGTGACACGCCCAAGGCCACCCAGTGTGTTTCCAGGGCCAAGCAGGGATTCAAACCCTGGTCTCCACAGTCGTACCCTAACACTAAAACTACCACAACACTCTGGCTTTCTGTTTATTCAGTTCATTTCAGCCTAAGTTTTTGTGTATTATAGCCACTTGTTCAGAAGCAGAGGGGACCAACAGGAGCAGGAAAGTGGTCAAACTGAGGCCATTTCCGCACTAGACTTTTATAGTGCTGCCCCTCCTGAAACTGCAAAGCCCAGGATTCCATAGGATGTTGAAAGTGGAATAATAGCGCTATAAAAGTCTAGTGCGGAAATGGCTTGAGAGAGGAAAAGGTGTCCCTTTAGTAGATGCCTCCTTACAGCAGCCCTGCCTGCCTGCCTACAATACCAGCATAACATGAAATCCAGGAGGAGCTGAGATAGTTAACAAAAAAATGGAGCTGCTAGTGTAAAAATAAATAAATATATAGGAATGGGACCATTTTCAGAGCAAGTAGGGCAGTGCTAGGGATGTAGCTGTGGGATGATGCCTTCATTTCTCAAATGTTTAGCACAGCAGACAGAAAGACACTGAAAATTGTTCATACCTAGAACTCTTACATTTGCTGTGTTCTCATTCCCTTGATCATTTTGGCTGCCCCTTTTCTCTGGAGACCTAAACTCTGTCTCTAAATGCTCAAGTGAAGGACTGCAATGCTAGAAATTTGAGGAGTTAAGGGAAGTTTATTAAGGAATAACCCTTAATAGGGGGGGAATGCCCTCGTTATGCTCTTTCTATAGCTATGCCCCTGGACAGTGGACCAGCACCCCTGGACAGTGAAAGATTAGGGGAAAGCTGTCTTACATTGTGGCTAGGGAAATCTATTCCCCCCACTCCACTTATTCTGGGGACTTCAGCTAAACCCAGAGGGGATGAGGGAATCCAAAGGGTGGGGGGAATGACAGGTTATGTCATAGCTGCTGCTCATCAAATAAACAAACAAATCCTAGAACATCCAGCCTCTGAGCCCCTGGGTCTACTGTGCCACTATCTTTGCACTGGAAACTATCAAGAGGCAGAATCTAGCCTCGGGGACTCCTGACTTTTACTCTAAATGATGCTCTCCAAGGGTATACTTTCTCTTGGCATAAGAAAAAATAGTCTGTGAAACAAATCTGAACTGTAATCTAATATACAAAAGTCAAAGTTTGTATGTTTGTCTGTGTCAAGTGAAGACCTCATACGATTGGCTGTGTCAAGCGAAGACCTCATATGATTGGCTGCCTAAGAAGATTCTATGGAATCCTGGGGTTTGCAGTTTAGGGAGGGGCCTTTAGAATTCTCATCCAGAGAGCTCTTGGGCCTGACTGGTTGCTATGGAGATAAGGCCTAGCAGCAAGGAGGAGGGCAGTGTATTCCCTCAAAAACCCAACCTCTGTATATTAAGAACTCTGAATACATATTGGATTGGGGAATATGGGAAATGTTACAGGTACTGGACAAAACAGTTTGGGGAATTAGAGACACAGAATCTTCCTAATGAGTATTACCTATGAGAAAATAAAGTCCGAGGCAACACCGGGTATATACGCTAGTGGCCTATAAAACAAATTTGTACTAGAACAGCTTGTTTTCTCCACAGTGCCTATGACATAGAGGGTAAAGCATGCTATATGATTATCAATAAATATGTAATTGTAAATGTACTGCTAAATGTTTGGTGATGCACAGTGTGTCATGAATGGAAGATAGAGGATGAAGAAAAAAAATGGGAGCGGCCATGGAGCGTCTCTTGGCTGTTCCCTGCACAAGAAAAATTACTAAGGGTATATGGTTCAAAGCAAAAAAAAAAAGGGGGGATACGGTTCAAAGCATGTGATTTTCTGGGAGGGCTGAAAATGGGAGCCTTTTCTTATTTTGAAATGAATTTCAATATTTAAAAAGACTTTGAGTTTCAACCCCTCCTCTGGGAAACCATGTCTCCTGACCTAAGGAAATCCTTGAGTATTTCATCATTGCAGGTGAAGAAAGATAATCATGATAGATTTCTCCATCTAGTGGGAGAAAATGAATATTCCTTTGCAGTGGTCTCCCCACATTTGGACATCCCAAAGTATTGCAGTGAAACTATTCTGCCTATATAACCAAAAAATCCTATTTGATTTTTAAAATATTTTTTATTAACATGTAAACATAAACAGAAATAACATACACCACACACAAAGACCATACAAAACAATACATCAAATAAAAAATACAAAACGATAGAACAAAGTAAAAAACAATACCACTAACTCTTACATAATTAAGCCATAATTCAAAACTTGATTCATATAAACTAACAAAACTCATATTTGATTTTTGTGCAAAAAAACAAAAAACAAAACTTTGCACACAAAAAAACAAAAACTTGATTGGAAGAAGCTTGGTCACAGTCTGGACAAAAGAAGTCCAGACTCCTAGCTTCCCATAACCATCCAAGCCCCAGAACTTCATCTGTATTGTGAGTAACATAGGGATGTTTAGCTAGTCGCATTAGGGTTTCTGTTCTTTTCAACCTAGGCTGAATATGACTTAAGCTTTGTTTGTAACTTTGCACCTATTCATGAGTAACACCTGAAGGAAGGTGCTTTCATGTATAAGATACCACTTTGCCAAAGTAGATTGCTTGCTTAGATTAAAAGCAGTTTCTTTTTTCAAACCTCCTCTTTTTCATACTCTCTTCATGTGCCTTGGGGGTGTGCGCACACATGCGTCATCTCCCACAGGGAGTGGGCAGAGAAAGCATTTGAAGTCAGAGTCTAAGAAGTCTGGAAGTCTAAGGCCCTTTCCCCAGCACCCTCCCATCCCGGAATGGGGATAGAAGAAAGATGGGAACGCAATGACGCTTCTGTATGACATCATGGTCCCGCCCCACTCCAATCCCCAGGCGAGACAATCGCGGATTAAATCATTGACAATTTCCCCCCTCGATGACATGCGATTGCACCACCATCCTGCACTTACCTATCCTGTGGAAGCCACAGAAGTGCGTTGGCTGTGCTTCCCGCTCCAGCGCAGCCTGGGCAAGTACCTGGATGCAGTGTGGGAGGAAGAGGCGTGGCCATTGCGCTCCCTTCTACAGCATCTAGCCGGTCCGAACAGGAGCGCTCCTGTTGCACTCCCCTCCCGATAGAACAGCTGCCGGGATCCAGCAGCAACTGCTGGGATCCAACTCTGCAAAAAGGTAGGGCACAGAAAGGCCTGAGTTAACTTCCCCAGTAAAAAAATTCCTTTAAGCACAGAAAACATGGGAGGGGTTGCACAGGTAACTTATTTTCCATGCAGAAAGCAGGTTTTTGTGCACCCCCCCATGTTTTTCTATGCAATATTTCTAGCAATTTGATTATTGGGTAAAATTGCATTCAATTCTTACTTGTCTTTTATTTTTCCCAATGAGGTTTCCTGACTGTTAGGATACACATTTTTTAACCAAGGGACAAAAATAATGACTGTTCTTCCCAGTCCTACCCAAACCTGTATGTTCTTTGTACTCAGTAGGGACAGAGAGGGCGGTTTGCCCCAGGTGGCAACGCTTTTGGGGAGTCCCAGCCCATAGCCACACCCCCACATGGTCATGCCCCCATGCACTGCAGCCATGCCCCTGCACACAGTGGCCATGCCCCTCATGCCATAGCCATGCCCCTCATGCCTACCACCCCTCCACACACTCCAAGCTCCACCACTGTTTGTACTTCCACCAGTGTGGGAAATGGCAAGGAGTCCCTTCCAGGTACAAGAGTGGCGCACTCTGTATATGCTCCAAAGCACCCTTTTGCAATGTGTCTCAGAGCGTATCAGCATTAGCCCTATGGCCTGACAAACTGAGGATCAGGAGTGAGGAGGTGGGAAGGGGGGAACAAGTGTCCAACCCACTTTCATCTCACGTCTTCTTGTGTCTCTCCTCTTCCCAGCCGCTCCAACCTGAACGCTAAGACCCATGACAACTTGAAGCTGAACTGTGACACCCCAGACTTCACTGCAGCCATCATCTGCATCCCCACTCCTCCTGCCAACACGCCTGATGAGAGCCGTCCCCCTTCGCCCGGAGGAGGCTCTGGTGGACCCCTGCGCAATTCCAGCCTCTCCACCCCATATATCCTCCATGAGACTGTCAAGATCTCCTCCTTGTAAGAGGAGACTGGGGCAAGGCAGGCCACTTCCTCCATCCCTCCTCTCCCCAAAGTCACTGCTGGCCCACGGAGTCCCGATCAGGAGCTCCTCTCTGCACAGGCCTCCCACCCTGCCCTTGAGCTGCAGCCCAAGGGAGCTCTGTTGGGGTGTCACACAGTTTTCTTCCTTTTTTTTCTGAGGCGATGTCGCTGGCCATCAACAGGGGGAGCTGGTGCCCCAGAGCTTCCAATGCCTGCCTGGCCCCCTTACCCTCACCCCTGCAATTAAAGCCATATATGAGAGGGGAGATGGGTGCCAGATGCTATGCAACCACCAAGGGGCAGAGTGACTGAGCCAGGGAAAAACTTGTGCCCCTTTAGGGGACCGTATCCCAAAGAGCGATGGAAGACGGAAAGCTAAAAACAATTTCATTCCCTCAGTCGTCCCCTGCACTGGCAAACAGGGCAAGGGCTTAGAGTAAGGTGAGATTCCCGGGTGGGTTTCCTCGCCTTCTAACTTTGCAACGGAGGCAGGGTTTGGGGCCTGAAGAGTGGCAGGGACAGGAAGCGAGGCCTTTGGCTTTGGAAGATGGCAAGAGCCTGACAATGGGACTGCAAGTCTCTTGCGTGAGTGTGGCCAGGAAGGACGGTCCTGTGTGAAAGTCTGCTTTTGCTGAGGAAAAGACGTCTCTCTGAGAATGGAGGCTTTCTCGGACCCTGCCCTTCAGCACCGCCAGGGAAGCAGTGCCACAGGATGAGAAAAAGTCATTGTGGAGTTTATTCCAGCTGAGAATGAAGCAGCCTATGGGAAAGAGAAATTGAATCCAGTAAACTTCTGACCATTTTCCTCCCCATCTTCTGCCTCTCTGGGCTGAGACAAAGACATTACTGGGGTGAATGGCACCCTATATGCCTCTTTCTCTCCTTCTCTCTCGGCCGTCCTTTCCTTCCTTCCCTCCCAGGAGCTGTTTTGTCTCTAGGAAACTGCACTTTAAAAACAAAACAGACAACGACGACAAAAACAGTCAACCGCACCAGAATGCAACACCTCATGGGAATCTCATGCATCATGCCTACCCCACCCTGACCACACACATGTGCGCTCACACACACACATACACCGGCACCCCCCACCGCGTAGCATCAAGACTGTGCATGTGTACTATACCTCCTCCGAGAGCGGGGAATCCGGAGTCCACAGCTACAGAACACCGCAAGCATGCGTAGCCAGCATCCCCGTTCTCAGCCACCCTGCCCCAGACTGAAGAAAATGCTGTGAAGAACTGAAACCAAACATGCAGAGCAAGGAAATGGGCTTGTACCACTGTCCTCCTCCAGACATCCCTCTTCCCACCCTCCCAATTACTATAAATAGTGAGCGAGTCAGTGAGAGAGAGACTGTCCTCTTGAGAACTGACCATACATCTTTCATTGTCACCAGAGAAGGAATGTGAATGTGGCAGAAAGCAGGAGAAGAACTTTGGTGCAATGACAGCAGGTACCGTTCTAGGTATCCAGCAAGTCAATTGTCCTGTAGCATGCCTCAAACTGGCCGGCTCTCAGCATCCAGGAGAAGGTGCTTCTCTCCACAGGAATGGCCTTTTGGGTTTGATCTTCTCTCCCTCTTGGTCTTCTCTTCTTTTGCAAAGTGTCTTGGATTTCAGCATGGCCTATTTCTTTTTTTCTTTTCTTTTTTTAAGAACAGGGACAGCTAAGAGTTACTGAAAGCCATTTATTTCAAGTCATTGGTTACAGCACAGATGGGGAAACTATGACCTTCCCAAAGCTATGTTTGGACTTCCAACTCCAACTCCCATCAGTGTAGCCAGGGGCTATTGGGCACGATGGGGGCTCTTCTTCAATAATATCTGAACAGTCACAGATTCTCCGTATCTGACTTAGATCCAGTGGAGGGGAACACAACCAGGCATGCTTGGACTACAGTTCCCATAATGACTGACTATTTGCCTTGTGGGTTGGGGCTGATGGAAGTTCTAGTCCAAAATACCCTGGAGAAGATAAGGTTGCAAATCCCTAATCTAGTGGGTTAAAATGGAGGCTTGGTGGGGTGTTCACATCCTTATTTGGGAAAAATAACAGCACATTTTTTGGTAAGCATACAGTGCAATGTCTGGGGAACCAAATTCCTATGTTTGAGACTTCAGCTCTGGCAAAGGAGTGGCCAGTGGGATCTAAGTGGGTCCTTGTAAGCTCCACAGTTAAGCATGTTGGCTATCATCCCCTTCCTTCCATTGATCAGAGCTTTAATTTCATTGCAACAATTAAGTGAAGCAATAGCTCCACCTGCTGGGTGGTTAAAGAAATGGCCACAAATTCCTCAGCACACTTTTGTGCTGATTATTGAACTTTAATGCACTTTGTACAAAACTATGGAGGATGCATCAGTAGTACTGGAGGAGGTGAAAATATCTTCTAAGTGGGCTGGCCGGGTGGTTTTATGGACTACTGCAAAAGCAGCATGGGGTAGAGAGAAAACAAGCCAAGCCGAAGGAACATTCCTTTTAGTGGAAGAAAACATTCCATTGTGAATTTCTGTACAGCAGAAACCAGGGAGATCACATTCTATCTTACCACCCCATCAGATTAGTACGATGGACACTTTGAGAAACAAAGCCCACTGAGCTGTGTTTCCACGTAAATTTGTAAAAGATTTAAACTGTTGTTAATCTGCGTGGCTTCCAGTCCCTGAACACCACCTCCAAGCAAACCCCACCTTTTAAGCAGAGAGCTAAGGATGCATTCCCTTGGGCTGTTTTACTTCTGGATCCATCTTGAAGCTGTATGTGGTAGCATTCACTCTTTGACACCTTCCCCAATAGTCTGATGTGAAACTGTTCTTTATATCCCCTGTGCGGGGTTGCACTGAAAAGAACAAGTTGGGAGGATATAATCATTTCTGAACACAGCTCTGTCTTCCAGATAACAGAGATGACATCCCAAAGCCCTTGAAATATCAACTGGATTTTTCCAGGTTCCTGAAACAAATAGCAATATCTCAAGGGTTTCAGTATATGCAAAGGGCAAACACTGCCTTCCTTCCATGTTAGGGGAATCAACAGCTGATTTTTTGTAAGGCGAAGGGAGTTCTCTTTCTTCCCAACCGCAATCCTAAATTGCTTGCTGGAATAAATTGAGCATTCAGACTACTCAATAGGTGCAGTCAATTGGTCTTGGTCAGACAAAAGTTCCATCCCCTTCGGCAGGTAGAGAGCCAATAAATGAACTTCTGTGCCACCACCATTCCTGTCATCTTCGGGAACATCTGGAATTGGTTGGTTTTTGCACATTATATATAATCTTTTCTGGTCAGCCCACTTTCTGTTAGAAGAAAAGACAGCAATCTTAGGCTTGGTGTGTGCTATGTGTATGGATCCTTGGCTCTCTGAAGTGCCATGCAACCTTCCTTAAGCTTCAGCCATTAATAAGAGACATACAATATTTGCAACTCCTTGCTGCCCCACTTTTCACAGCAAGGACACCCAGATTAGTCTAGGACAGGGATGGGAACAGTATGGCTCTCTTGATGTAACTAGACTACAATTCCCAGCATTATTCAACTTTGTCAATGCCTAGCTGGGGCTGATGGGAATTGCAATCCAGCAACATCTGAAGGGCAGCAATTTTCATTCCCCAACTCTGGTCTTAAGGAAGTTCTGCTAATAATCTCTGATTTCCTCCTCCCTATGTATTCAGCCCGGCCTGCCTGGGGTGAAGGAGAAGATGGTTCCTTCCCCATCCCAAGCCAGGTGAGACTGGCAGCTGAATCTTTAAGGCTGGCAAAAGGATGGCATTCCCCACAACACCAAGGACAGTGGGTAGTTTGAAGAGTAGAGGGCAGGTCACATGACATACACAGCTCTGGCTGCTTTCTGCCACGTGGCACCTGCTGCCACGTTGAGTAGCTGCTTCACTATACCTAATAATCGGGCCGGCCCTGCTGTGCATTACATTAAAAGATGCCGCTGGTAGAATCAAGCTGTCTCAGGTGGTACATTCTGAATGTACCTGAAAAGCCAGTGGAGGCGTCAACACAGCCAGATAAACCTTGTTAACAAACTGCCCACTTAAGCTGCTTGGATGAACACTATTGACTGCTGAGGTGAGGAATGTAAGGAGAACACTGCAGCAGCTCCTTCTTTGACTAGAAAAATCACACAAGATGCATTCAGCCCTTCCTTCTCTGTTACAGAGGTAGCTGCCACCATTTATTTATTTCTTTATTTTGTAGATTCTCTGAGGAAAAAATGGGATTAAGAGGTCCTGCCAGCACAGCAGCTGCTTTGTTGAACTAACTTGGGGCACAGTCCAAGGGGATGTTCTGTGACTTCCACAAATTGCTGCTGTACAGCAGTAATAGGCGTGGGAGGGATTTTCAGTTTCGAAGTGATGTGATCAAGGAAAGCAGTAAAAGAAAGTATAATTTTCAGCATACTTTCTCAGAATTCCATCCCACTGTGTTTGGCAGGCCTTTGACTCTAGAACTATGTTTAGAATTCCTATCAAAGACTACAATCTCATATGGTAGGGAAAGGAAATGTTTGACCCATGAGCTTGAGGACAGCTGCAAGCCATGGATGGTCCA
Source organism: Ctenosaura bakeri (assembly GCA_948474755.1). Lineage (NCBI taxonomy): Eukaryota > Metazoa > Chordata > Lepidosauria > Squamata > Iguanidae > Ctenosaura > Ctenosaura bakeri. The sequence goes on along the minus strand of CAOLHI010003928.1, from coordinate 90,710 downwards.
GAAGATACCCCCATCCCCTTCCCCAAGTTCCTTCTTCTGGAATAGGGGAGATTCTTCCACCCATACAACTAGCCTTTGCAGTTGTGAAGGCAAAAGATACACAGTAGTGTAGAATCATAGAAATGTAGAGTTGGAAGAGACCACATGGGCCATCCAGTCCAACCCCCTGCCATGCAGGAACAACCTCAAAGCACTCCTGACAGATGGCCATCTAGCCTCTGCTTAAAAACCTCCAAGGAAGGAGACTCCACTACACTCCAAGGCAGCAGATTCCACTGCCGGACAGCTCTGACTGTCAGGAAGTTCTTCCTGAGGTTCAGGTGGAATCTCCTTTCCTGCAGCTTGAATCCATTGCTCCTTGTCCTAGTCTCTGGAGCAGCAGAAAACAAGCCCACTCCCTCCTCTACATGGCAACCCTTCAAATATTTAAACATGGCTAGCCAGAATGAAAAATAGAGATGGTTCCTATCTCTTTGGTGGCTGGGTAGAAGAGAGAATTTCAGCAGGTGTTTGTCGCACAACCAGGTTAACAAACAATACTTGATGAAATCTTTCTACACAGCCACTTAAGGGACAGGAGGTATCTCCTGTTTTTCACTCTAGCAGTCCTATGCACAGGGGCTTCTATTGTTATCACCTGAATATATACACACTTACCTGGAAGCAAGTGCCATTGAGTTCTGTTGTGGCTTTCTTCTCAATATACACATTCAAGAATTTCCTGCTATGACAGGTGAAAGTCATTCAGTCCTCTAGATGATGGAATGCAAATACTAGCAGTTCCTTTACCAGGATTCTAGGAGTTGTAATCCTACAATTAGAGGACCAGACTTACGCCTCCCTGTTGTGAAGTCTTAAAAGGGCAAAACGTTTATGTGCTCATGACTCCTATGTAGAAATTGAGCAAAGATTTCTCTCTTTGCCCTTTCTTGCGACAACAGAACGTGGGTTTTCGTGTGTCAAAAAGACAGAACATACTGGGATTTTTTGTTTCAAAAAAATATCAGTTTAGTCAGTCTGGGTTCAGTGGGACTTATTCCTAGGGAAGTGGGTGAAGGTTTGCAGTCAAAGGGAAGGAGGGAGCTAGGATTAGAACACATGACTTTCTGAGGGGTGCTGGACTGCAGCTCCCATCACCTCTCATCATTGGCTATGCTAGATAATGCAGACATGAGTTATAGTCCAATAACTTCCAGAGAGCCACATATTCCCTACCCTCGTGATAGAATTAGGGCTGCAAGGGCCATCTCATATCTTCCAACTGCCCTGATTTGGCAGGGACAGCCCCAATTAAATCTCCATTGCCCCATTTTTTCAGTTGCTTTTAAAGTATCCCATTTTCTCTTTCCTTCTCCTAATTCCCTTTTATGGGCGCTATGGCCTTATTATTGCAGCCTAGAATTGCATTGCCTTTTTTGAGTGCTGCATCACACTGCTGACTCATGTTTAAACTATGGGTCTACTAAGACCCCTTGATCCTTTTCACGTGTACTGCTTTCAAGCCAGGTGTCACCCATCCTATGTTTGTGCATTTCAATTTCCCACCTAGATGGAGTACCTTACATTTATCCCTGTTGAAATTTATTTTGTTAATTTTGACCCAGTTCTCTAATATGTCATGGTTATTTTGAATTCTAATCCTGTCCTTTGATCCTTCACTACTGCCCCACCAATTTGGTGTCATCTATAAGTCTGATAAGCATGCCTTCTATTCCTTTGTCTAAGTCATTTATAGAAATGTTGAACAATACTGGGCCTAGGACAGAACCCTGAAATACGTCATAGGTTACTTCTCTTCAGTATGAAGAACAACCATTGATGAGCATTCACCACCTAACAGCAGCACTGTCTAACTCACAGTTCACCAGCTTGCCTGCAAGAATATCATGGGGGACATCGTCAAAAACCTAGCTGAAATCAAGATGTACTACATCCACTGCACTCCCCTGATCTGCCAAGCTTAAATCTCTATCAAGAAAGAGATAAGATTAATTTGGCATTTTGTTTTTGAGAAACCCTGCCTGCTGTAATAATCTTAGTAATCACAGCGTTCCTTTCTAAGAGTGCACAGACTGACTGTTTATCTGCTCTAAAGTCTTTCCTGGTTTAGCCCCAGAAACCCCATGATAGGTTCACCTTAGGGTCGCCTAAGTTGGAAATGACTTGAAGGTACAGAAGAACAACAACTGATGTCACTGGAATTGTTTGCAACTGTGCCTAAACTCCCTTTTCATTTGAGCATTTCTGATCATGGGGTATCACCCATTTTCTCCCTAAGCCTACTGAAATCAGCTTTCTTGAAGTCCAGAGTGCATGTCTGACTGTGTTTGGCTCCTTTTTTCATCTGTATAACAAATCCCAAGAGGATGTGATCACTCCCACCAAAGGATTCCACTACTTCCATTCTATTGACCAATTCATCTCTCTTCATTAGGATCAAATCTAAAATTGCTGATCCCTTTGTTACCTCCTCAGCCTTCTGTACAACGAAACTGCAAGCCTGGTGAGGAATTTGTTGGACCTTGCATACTTGGCTGAGTTTGACTTCCAACAAATATCAGAGCGGTTGAATTCTCCCATTAATTTTATATCTCCCCTTTTGAATGTTTGGTCACTTGTTTTAGAAAGGCATCATCCAAATGTTGCGTCTGGCTCACGGACCTATTGTAGACCTCAACAATGATGTCACTGTTCTTTCTATCACCCTAGTTTTTCCCAAATGCTTTCAATCTGTTTTCCATGCCCTAAGCCATGGCTACACGTACTTGACATACACTTCTGCTGCTCCTCCTGTTTGGTTTAGTTCTTTGGAATAAGTTATATCCTTTCATTACTATATTCCAATCAAAAGACTCATTCCACTAGGTTTCATTTGAAACATGTTTGCCTTCCTGCATTAAGAGTTCAAGTTCATCTTGTTTATTTCTCATGCTTTGTGCATTAGTGTAGAGACATCTACGATCACAGAGATTTAAACAAAATGAAAGTGGTGGAGAATGAAGGCATTATTTTATTTCTCCTGAAAGTGCTGCATCACTGGAGCGCAGAAGTTATTTTTTAAACTATAACTCCCAAACTTCTGAGGAATGATGACAGTTCTAGTCTCAAAGTATTCTTTTCTCTTTTTTTGTGCATTTTCTGCATTATACAAAACCTTGTCAACTTATGGAATTCCCTGCCATAAGATGTGAAAACACCTCCAAGACTAGGTGGAATTTTAGAATAAAACACAATTAAACAGATTCCAAGAGAATAAAAGGAATATAAACAAATACTAGCTATGACAGAAACTTTCTGGAGAAGCAATATTTTACTGGTGTATATTGAGGGCTGCTGACTTTATGATTCAATAAGATTCCACAGGCAACAGACTACCCCTTGCTGGAAACAGAAATGTGAACTAGATCAACCAGCACTGGATGCCTGTCAAATGTCTTGGACTATAATTGTCATAGTCTATTACTGTTGGCAGTGCTGTATGAGGCTTCTGGCAGCTGAGGTCTAAAATATTTGGAAAGCTAAAGTTCCCTACTCTTGAATCAATTTTTGGTCCGGTCCAATAAGGCTCTCTTGGATGTTTATGCTTGTCCTCTCTTTGTTTCAGCAGACTTGCACAGGAATTTCTCAGTGGATTGTGCCTCACATTCGTTTGTAGGTGAGGGTGATTATTGGCTTTTCGACTCAGATGCCAAATCACTTTGACAGAGGCTGGAAGCCTATGAGCCTGTCCTTAATTTTGGCTTGGGAAGGGCATTATTCCCTGGGCTCCTTAAGAAGGAAACGACAACTCACCATTCTCTCTTGATTCCACTGTATCCCTTGCTCTTTCCTGGATCCTTGTTAGTCAAGTTCTGTTCATTAACCAAGCAAGTGCCATCCCTTTATTTCCAGTCTACAGGAGACTCAAAAGACTGACTTGAGTAAGTGAGGTGGCATGCTAAGTACAGAGATGGTATGGGGTGTTAGAAACCCCTCCAGGGGATGAATTGGGAACGTATTAAGAAGTTTTCCTTCTTTTTAAAGCTAGATCTGGCCAAAAAACATATCACTAATATTTGGGGGTTCCTGCAAGGCTAACTTACTACACCCTGTACCCATTGTTTTCTTTCTGAGCACTCTGTGGTAGGAAAGGACACATGAGGTGACTTACAAACTGGGCAACTAGTACACGTTTCAGAGTTTGTCCTACATGGCGACAATGCACCAGAATCAGGAGGTTATTTTTTTCTGTCTCACTTTGTGCTGCAGGCCCCATGATTATAGTGATGCGTGTGTGAATGTTCCTCTATATATATGGTAGGGAAACACCTCCCTGCATGTAGAAATGTTGCATGTCAGGGACAGGACTAGGCTGAACCTCTTTCTCTGACTGATCAATTTTTTGCATGTAGGAAGTGTTTTTTTTTAAAGGAGTATTTATATACACAAACAAATAAAGCCATTTGCTATCCAAAGTGGTACATTCCAGGAAAAACATCCCCACTCATTTCTGCTAAGTGTATAAACTACATTGGACTTGACACTCACCATGACCAAACTGGAGTTTTGGCTGTATAGTGATAAAGAAAGGTGACAGGGGGGAGAGGAAGGGGCTTAGGTTTCTCAAGCCATCTGCAAATATGCTGTGTGTGACTTTGGTCAAGTCACTTCAACTCAGGTTCCTGTTTGTGTACAAATAGGGAGAATAAAATTGACCCAAAGTGAGGAGAGATGTATGTGAAGAATGTGTGCATGTAGACCGAAAGAGAGAGAGAAAGAATGTCAAGGGTGTTTGGGAGGGGTGGTGGCCTTGGAGAAATAATAATGGAACTTCATCTATAATATACATTGGGAGAGAAAACATGTGTGTGAGAGAGAAGCTGCTCAGAGGAGGTGGACGCTGCTGTAGTTCTGTGCCAATTAAAAAAATTGAATGAGAGCTCAAACAAAAGTCATGTGTCATGTTCTTTATTCTAGTTTCTTGGGATGTGTTTGGGGAATGAGTAACAATCATTGAATCTTTTGGGCTTCCTATTTCAATGTCTTTTTTTAAAAAAATACTTTCATGTCATGAGAATAATGGCATAAACTGTTTCCTAGAATAGAAAACAAAAACCAAGTAGACCCCAATTTATTTTAAAGAAACCATGGCATTGGGGAAGTCCTGTTGTTAAGCTTCTTTACTGAGAATTAAACTGATAGAAATACAATTGGGTAAAAAATTGTTGGAGAGCCAGCACGGTGTAGTAGTCTGAGTGTTGAACTATAACCCTGAAGAGCAGGATTCGATTCCACACTTGGCCATGGAAACCAACTTGATGACCTTGGGTGCATCACACTCTCTCATCCCCAGAAAATCCCATGATAGGTTCACCTTAGGGTCACCATAAATTGGGAACCACTTGAAGGCATGCAACAGCAACAACAAGAATTGAGATCATATTAATGAAATCAGGACTGGGAAACGAGCATTTGGCTGACACATGCACAGACACACACAAATTAAAAATCAAAATGGCAGGAATGGTTCAGTATAATACATATTTAATTATTTTGAAAATGTAAAGACTTAGAAATTTTAAATAAATGTTTTAGACTTATCGATGTTGTACAGCTTAGAGATCGCGAAGCATGACATCAGGTGTCCTGAGGCCAGAACCAAAAGCAACAGCAGCCATAGAATTTCTGAGACAGGAATTTAGAAATGATACTATTTGTATTATACTTCACAGGATCTTGCAACTATCAGGGTGACTACTCCCAATTGTCAGTAGGAATGCAGGCATTGCAGTCTAAAAAGTGACTTTCATAGTCTCTCAGAATTCATGCCCTCCAACATTTTCATAATTCATAACTAGGATATGTGTGGGTAAGCAACATCAGACTGTGGTTAAAATGGCAAAAGTTATGAAAAAGGAAAAATGCATATGCTAGCAGGGCTGCAGCAGTGGCTGGCTTTTCCTGATCTTACTGGAACAGCAACTCTCCCCCTCCCCTCCCCTCCCTCCTGCTGTGTTAACTGAGCCTAAACTACTCTTCTACTTTGAACTCAGGTTGCAGCAACTGAAGTAAGATGAGGACAAGGAGGGAAAGTGGCAGGAGAAAGAAATGGAAACATTTTAAAAGCAGCTGAAAATGTGGAAGGACAAAAGATTAAGCAGGACCGTCCGTGCCGAACTGGGAATGTTGCAGAGTATGAGAACTCTGTTCCACAGGAGCCTTTGGCAGTCCATCTCAAGATACGCTATTGTCCTCTGCATGTGAGTTGCTTGATCTGGACAGAAGCTCTGGGTTCAGGTTTTCTCACTCATTGGTTTTGCAGGTTTCCAGCTTCCTCTGCTCAACTTGTCAGATAGAAAGCAGTTGACTTCATAGAGCCAGCTGTGAAAATAATAGTGACACTTGCTATATTTGCAATAGAAGAGGGGTAGAAAATGTTTGGCTCTCAATAATTGAACTGTAACTCCCATCATCCCTCATCACCAGCCATGCTTGCTAGGGATGCTGAGAGTTGCAACAATAGGTTGCATCAATAGGAGTATGGTGTCTAGATTGAGGGAGGTTATGACACCACTCTATTCTGCATTGGTTAGACCTCATTTGGAATACTGTGTCCAGTTCTGGGCACCTCAATTCAAGAAAGATATTGACAAGCTGGAGCAAGTCCAGAGGAGGGCAACCAAAATGGTGAAGGGTCTGGAAGCCATGCCCTGTGAGGAGTGGTTCAAGGAGCTAGGTATGTTTAGTCTACAGAAGAGAAGGTTAAGAGGGGACATGATAGCCATGTTTAAATATTTGAAGGGATGCCACGTAGAGGAAGGAGGGGGCTTGTTTTCTGCTGCTCCAGAGACCAGGACAAACAGCAATGGATTCAAGCTGCAGGAAAGGAGATTCCACCTGAACCTCAGGAAGAACTTCCTGATGGTCAGGGCTGTCCGGCAGTGGAATCTGCTGCCTCGGAGTGTAGTGGAGTCTCCTTCCTTGGAAGTTTTTAAGCAGAGGCTGGATGGCCATCTGTCGGGGGTGCTTTGAGGGTGTTCCTGCATGGCAGGGGGTTGGACTGGATGGCCCCTGGGGTCTCTTCCAACTCTATGATTCTATTATTCTGGAAGGTTGCACTATTCCAGTCATGCATTAGAAGTTCTGCAGTCTCTTGTAGAAGCAGCAAGGAAAGGGCTTTCTCCAGATGGTGAGACTGAGCACCGAGCTGTCTCTGGGAAACATATGAAATAAACAGCCTTTCACAGCTACTACCACATGGCACCTATTAGACGATGGAACACTACTCCTAAACAGAGATGGTCCATTGAACACTGAAGCTCCATAACCATGAGCAGTGCCTCTCAATAGCACTGTTAGTTGCTGCTGGTCTGAAACTCCCACCAGTCCTGGGGAGCACAGCTGGAGTTTAGGAATGAGGAGAGCCACACACCAACAAGGTCTGGAAGATCAACACATGCCCTATCCCTACTTTAAAAGCCACTGGTTATCAGCAGTATCATAGTGGTGGTGCTCTGGTTTATGAAGACATTTGATTATGGGGTATCCTAGTCCACTATGTCCTATGAGCTCAGAAAACATTAGAACAGCGGTTCTCAACCTGTGGGTCGCGACCCCTTTGGGGGTCGAACAACCCTTTCACAGGGGTCGCCTAAGACCATCGGAAAATACGTATTTCCAATGGTCTTAGGCTCCATTCCCTCCTTGGTGGTGGTGCGCAAGCACGAGCCATGTGCTCACATCCTCCTGCCCCCTGTTCAGAAGGGACTGAAATCGCTCCCCTTCTCCGCTACCGGGAGAACCTCCCGTCTGACGGGCCAGCTTGGGGGGGGGCGGTGGCAGCACAGAGGGCAGGCCCCCTCCTCGCCATGGCCCCTGCCGCACTTGCCATGGAGGGGGGCTCTGCGGAAGGGCCGGAGGTCTGCAAGGCAGCATTTTTCTGGGGTTGCGAGCTGCGCCCGGCACAAAAGACAAAGGTACTGGGATTCCTCCCCCCCGGCCAGGGTCAACACTCTGGAAACTTTTCCCACACTGCCCCCCCAGCGGAAATGAGAGTGAAGCAAAAGCAAATCCGGGGGGGGGGTTCTCGGAGTTTTTTCCCGGGGGAAATGCGGGCTCCTCTTTCCCTCCCTGCCCGCCCCCCCCCCGTTCCTGGCCAGCGAGGCGGCCTTTGCCAGAAGGGGAGGCATTGTAAATAATAAATAAATAATTTTATGATTGGGAGTCACCACAACATGAGGAACTGTATTAAAGGGTCGCGGCATTAGGAAGGTTGAGAACCACTGCATTAGAAGGTCCCACCGCTCAATTTTTCTGTCCTCAGAGGGGCTCACAGGAAAAATAAAAGGCTGTATTATTTTTTTCTTTCTCTAAAAAGAAATAATTAGCCTGCCTTTGGATAAATGAAATGATTTATACCAGATACTGCAAGCTTTTTAGATGCTAAGAACTGTTCACACATATATGAGAGACAGAGAGAAAATATGTACACGAAGACACACACGTAATATATACATACATATTAATTACTAGTTCCTACTGTTGATACATTGAGGGCCTTTCCACACTGCACTGTTATAGCGCTATTATTCCCCTCTCCACATCCTACGGAATCCTGGGGTCTGCAGTTTAGCCAGAGGCCTTTAGAATTCTCAGCCAGAGAGCTCTTGGGCCTCAGTAATAAACTACAAATCCCAGAATTCCACAGGATGTTGAAAGTGGAGTAATAGCGCTATAACAATTTAGTGCAGAAAGGCTTAGAAAGAGAGAAAAAGTTACAAATGCAGGTATATAGATATCCATCCATACACAGTGAGAGACAGAAGATAAATACGGCAGACACAGCGAAGAGTGGACGATTTAGGGTCCACGAGCGCTCAAGGGCCATTTCCGCACTAGCCTGTTATGGCGCGGTGATTCCACTTTCAACCTCCTCTGGAATCCTGGGGTTTGCAGTTTCGGGAGGGGCCGTCCGGCCCCTCCCGAAACTGCAAACCCCAGGATTCCAGAGGAGGTTGAAAGTGGAATCATCGCGCTATAACAGGCTAGTGCGGAAACGGCGAGAAACACTACACAGGAGCCAGCCGTAAAAATTTGCATCCCAACCTATCAGTTGCCACGGCCGGGATTCCCTCCAGCCAATCAGAAATAACTTTCCCCTGCCAGCCAATCACAAATCAGAGAAGCCTCCCTCGTCGAATCAAGAGGCAGCAGCGACTTCCCAGGGTCCTATCGGAATGGAAATCTGCGGCTTCGTTCAGGGGTAGCGGGAGGCGAGAGGAAACTCAGAAAGAGGCGGGGCGCCGCCGGGGCCTAAGTGGCAGCACGGCCAGCCACTCAGCGCGGGACTTCCGTCACTCCCAGCCACTCAGCGCGAGGTCACGTGCCCCCCGCCGTCGGGAGGGGCGCCGTTGCTACGGCCCGGCAAGGCCCCGCCTCACCCGTTGGCAAGGAGGGAGGGGGCGTGGAAACGGAAGTGGAGTTCGCCGGGGTCAGAGGCCGGCTGTGTTGATGTTGACACTAGGCCGGGCCCGCAGACGGGACCGTGTAGTAGGCGCCGCCGCCGCCGGGAGTCCGCGGAAGGCCCGAAAAGCCGTAGGAGGAGGAGGAGAAGAGGAAGGCGGCGGCGAGAGTTTGGGGGAGCGAGGCCGCCCGGGACAGCCGCTTCCCTCTCGGGCGCCTCCTGGGGGCTGACGGGTTTCGCTCCGTCTTCCGCCCGCCCGCCTGGCTGCCGAGCGGCGTCGGGGCGAGCAATGCAGTTGTGATTGATCCCGTCATCCGGGCATTTGTCTCTCCCGCCCCCCCCCTTACCCTTTCGGAAAGAAGTGGCTGGCCGTCCCCTTCAGCGACCCCGTCCTGCCTCCCTCCCCCCTCCCTCCCCTCAGCTTAGCCCTCTTCATCCGGGTCCCGGGCTTCTCCCTTAGCCCTCTTCATCCGGGCACCCCCTCGCCCCCTGACCCTCTCCAGCCCGGTATCTACCCTTCTTCCTGCCCCCGGGGTCTCCTGCCTTTACTCCCCCCCCAGAACCTCCAGCCTGCCCACACCCCGCGTACCCGGCCGCTGGCTTAGCCCTTCCATACGGGTACTTTCCCAGCGGCCGCCCTCCCCCCCCCCGTGCCTGTCGGTAACTGTCATTCCGTAGCCTTTCCGTCCAGGCACCTGCCCCCTCCCCCCTCCCACCCCCCTCCCACCCCCCGCCCCCGCCATGACCATCCTGCCCAAGAAGAAAGCCTGCCCGGCCGCCGGGGACGGGGACCGGGACCAGCCCGGCTCCCGAGGGGGCGGCCCGGGGGGCCCCGGGGGCCCTGGCGGCGTCGGGGGCCCGGACCCGCGGGGCTGCTCCGGCGCCGACTCCCACCCGCGGGGCCCCGGCGGCGGCGTCGGAGGAGGGGGCGGCCCCGGGGACCCCCACTCGGGCCGCGGCGGGGCCCGGCCCCGGGCCTCGCCCCCTCCCCCGCCGCCCCGCTGGGGGCTGCCCCCCGCCGGGTCCCCCCGCCGCCCAGTCCCGGGGTCGGAGCCGGCGGCGACGGCCCGGGCCTCGGCCTCCTGGACCCCGGCGTGGCCGAGGCGCGGGGCGGGGTCGGCGGCGGCTGCTGCTCCGGGCCCGGGCACAGCAAACGGCGGCGGCAGGGGGGGCCCGGCGGGGGGCTGGGGCTCGGCGGAGCGGCGGGGCCCGGCGGAGGGGGGGCAACAGCCCCGAGCAGGACGAGGCCGGCGCCGGCTACAACAGCGAGGACGAGTACGAGACGGCGGCGGCCCGCATCGAGAGCATGGACCCGGCCACGGTGGAGCAGGTACCGCGGAGGGGGAGGGATGTGGGTCGGCGCTTGGGGGGGCGGGGGAGGCTTGGAGCATCTGTGGCTCGTAAAAGGGGGGCCGGTGGTTCATCCAGACTTTCTCCTTCGTGTATTAAAGAGAGGCGAACCTGGCTTATGCCACCAAACGGCGGTTCATAAGAATTCCTGAGGAGACTGGCCTCGTGGTACACGTGTGTGTTGCTTTCTCACGCCACCCAGGCCAGTGAGTGATCCTCTGCCACGCGTGTATGTAATAATGAATGCAAGCAGACTCTGTGAGGTGCGTCTCCAGGGAGAGGGTGTCTCTTATGCGGTCGGTGGGCCAAAGTTCCTGTCACTGAAGGTTTGGTTAGTTGGCCTGTTTGTTGGAAATACAGTCATCCTTCCACATTCGCCAGGGTTAGGGGCACCTTGTGGAAGTGAAAAAACCATGCGTAGCTCTAGGCCAGTGGTTCTCAACCTTCCTAATGCCGCGACCCTTTAATACAGTTCCTCATGTTGTGGTGACCCCCAACCATAAAATTATTTATTTATTATTTACAATGCCTCCCCCCTGGCAAAGGCCGCCTCGTCGACCAGGAACGGGGAGGCAGGCAGGGAGGGAAAGAGGAGCCGCCCATCTCCCTCAGGAAAAAACTCTGAGAACCCCCCCCCCAGGCTCTGCTTCTGCTTCGCTCTCATTTCTGCTAAGGGGGGCAGTGTGGGAAAAGTTTCCAGAGTGCCAACCCTGGCCTGCCAAAGGGGGCAGGAGGACGTGAGTGCATGACTCGTGCTTGCGCACCACCACCGAAGAGGGAATGGAGCTTAAGACCATCAGAAATACATATTTTCCAATGGTCTTAGGTGACCCCTGTGAAAGGGTCATTCGACCCCCGAAGGGGTCCCGACCCACAGGTTGAGAACCGCTGCTCTAGGTCCTCCCAAGCCCTATTTAACACACAAAAAAGTATGGTCGCCATATTCAACCCACTCTGGATTCCTCTGAGGCACCAGAGTTCCTTCACAAGTCAGGGCGGGATGGCAGGTGGGGCTTACTGCAACCTCTGCTGCTGCCCCACACCATTTTCAATAGGGACTTACAAGCTTCCTTCACAGTTTCTCAGCCTCGCGAGGCTTGCAGTCCCTGTTATTAAAAATGGGATAGGGAGGCAGCAGAGGTGACAGCATATAATCTGTGAATAATCAAAGCCACAAAAGTGAAACCCACAAATGTGGAGGGCTGACTGTATATGTATAGGAATCAGGATGAGTGCGTAATCTGAGGACCATCTGTGTCATAAAGAACTGGACCAACTTTATAGTAATGTTTTGGTTTTGCCAGAGGATGTGATACATATAAACTCTGTCAGCAAAAGACAACAAATGAGTTTGTGGCTAAGACACTCATTATTTTTGTTTCATTTTTGGTACCCTTGGAAAAGGAAAAATGGATCAGGCTCATTGTGGTGGCAGAAAATTGATCAGAATAGCTTGTGTAATTGTCAGGTCTCTAAATAAAAGGAAAATTAAATTCACCTGTAGGTGCCTTAGTAGAGGAAAAGGTTTGTGTAGTTGAAAAAGGGGACCCCTTTTCTGTCCATTTCAAGGTGATCTTGTTTCACTCCAATGAGCATGGTGGTGGGTGTTATAAGGAAGTGTCATTGTGAAAACTGGGAGAAACAATACAGGAAGTGGGTGTGAAGGGCAGGATTCTTTGTTGATCTGGCTGTCTGGTGAAGGAAGTCTTGGATAACCTTAGTCTGAAGAAAATACATCATCCCACGTAGAACATGAAGTTGTCTTGTGGGACCAGAAGGAGACTAGACACCGGGCTATAGAGGGATAGGCAAAGAAATCATTTACATTCAAAGCAACAAGGGCGTCATAGTAATCTCCCTTATGGTGGGTGGATGGGTAGAAGTCTCTAAAGATTTAATATCAGGTCTGGATTTGGCATATAGTGTAACAGAAGGAGAAAATGAATGATTTTCCACAGAAGTTTATAAGAAACCTTTGATTCTCTGGTTGTTTTAGTCTTCAGCTCCGAGAAACTTCAGGTGAGGGATTGTAGGAGATGTACTACAGAATATTAGGAGAGCCAAAATACCCTCCACTCTGATGTGCCATCTTGCAGTTAAGAGATAAGAGCAACCACCCAGGTTGTGTGCATGATCCCACACCCAGGTCCTCTTTTGAGCAGAAAGTGAACAGTTTCTCTATGTAAACATCTTCCTTCCTGGGACTCTGGACAGTCTTTCTGTCCTAAAAAATGGAGTTATACTGTTCAGAAGGGACTGAGAATGTGCTTTGCTTGAAGAAAAGACAAACTTCTGTAAAGTGAGGGGAGAAAGCTGCATAATGAAAGGAGGATAGCAAAAACAATGTAGGTTTGCCAGGGGGGGCTCTTTCAGAAAACAAGGAAATGTTCACACAAATAGCGGCATTACACATTCCCTGTATTTTTGGGGACCTTCCATGTTTGCTGATTATTAACTTCTTGATTTGTAGACTGTTATGACATGTGACAATGGCCATGTGGCTCAGGTTCTGCTTCTGATAACTTGAAAGTGAGTAACTGTGTGGTAAAAAAAAAGAGAGAGAGAGAGTGACTCCCATAAGATGCCCCACTGTCTGTGCAAATGTAGGCAATGTGGGGCCCTTGTTTTGGACTACAGCTCACATAACCCATGATGTTTGGCTGTGTAGGCTGGGCTTGCATGGTAGTCCAAAACATGTGCAGCTGCTAGACTGTCTGTCCACCAGTGTATGTGAGCATTTGAGACTGCCTTCTAAGACTGTCCAGCCTAGAATTTTTCCTTCTGACTGGCAGCTGTTCTCATAGATGGCAAACAAAAACCTTCACTTCTTGTTTTGATTTCCAAAACCTTTTAATCGGAAATGCTGGGAACTGAATCCAGGATCTTGAGCAGGATAAGTAAAGTGGAGGGGTCTCTCCAGTGCAGAGGCAGATATATGATTATTCCATTCAGAAGTTTTACAGATCACCTTTATTATAGTACATTTAAAGAAGTGAAATGAAATCTGTGCTAAAAAAAAGTCTTAAAGGTAGTACTAGTTTCTTCCTTCTCCCCGCTTTTTTTAAACCTTTTTTAGCTTATTAGAAAATTTCTTTTTAAGATTTACTATTAAATATAGCTCAGGCTCATCATTCTTCTATAGAGTTATCATTTGTTGATACTTTCTGTTTTGCTTCTGGATAGCACTATCCTATTGAACTACTTGAGGCCTCTTTAGCCCACTCAGTAGAAATGCTATATTGTGGAAGGCTTTTCTTTAGATTAAGATACTGCTGAATTCAGATGAATCAGAGAGCAATTGAGCATGAGATGTTCTTTTATGTCCACCAGGTTAACATGCCTCTGGAAGCTAGCTTGCGATAGGTACTATTAAGGTGGTTCCACAGCATAACTGCTCACAGATTGTCTGCCTTCAGGAAACAGTTGATAGACCTATAAGCCTGCCACAGAAGTTCTCTGTATTGTAGGGGATTTGGAGGCATATTGTAAATTGGTCACTCAGTACAGTCGAATGGATTTACATTAAAGTCTTCCAAACATTTCCTTCCTCTAGCCCAGCCTAGTAACAGAGATTTGTCTCATTCTGATATTAGTGTGGCAAATAAGGATAGTCAGAGCTAAAACAGCTAACACCACCATCCCAGGCTTTTTTTGGAAGTGATGTGAAATCCAGATGTTGCATGGTTGAAACAGAATTCCTGATGTATTTGGAATTTAACTTACGGTTCTGCCAGATGGAGAACCATCAAAAGACCAGTTTCCACTGCTATAGAGAGAAAAAGACAAGGCAGCCCTTTGGATTTGGCCTTATTACTGAGGGTGGGTAGAAAGTGGCTTAAATGTAAGGATTGGGAAACAAAGCAAATGGCTTAGGAGAGCTGCAGAGTTTTGTATTCTGAAGGAGAAACTAATAAACATTTATGTTTTTAAGGGTTTATGTTGCTTGTGAATAAATTGTTTGCAGTCACATGAAATAAGTCAGGGTAAAAGGTATTACAAATGTTCACTTAACAAACAGTGGTGTAATTCAATTAACTTATTAGCTGGGCCAACTTGGCACCCTTTTCTCCACCCACGTGGTGATTGTTGACATACTGGATTCTAGTCACCATGATGCTTTATCATGCACATGGCTGGCTGAGATTTTGGCAACAGCCATGAGCAATGGAAAGATGTACAGTATCTTGTCTTTGTGTGTGTGTGTGTGTGCGCGCGCATGCGTGCACGCGTATGTGCATGTGAGAGAGACAGAGAGAGAGAGAGAGAATGAGAATGGAAGGGAGAATCTGGCCTCAGGACAAAGTGGTACATAGATATCCTCTGGGTACTTAAAGATGAGTTCAGAATGGATTCTCTTCTGTGTTCATTAGGTGAAGTGATAGCCAGTCTTGTAGCTATGTGGCCTCATTTGAAAAGTGATATTTTTTTCAGAAACTTTGGAAGCTCACTTCTCTGGCATTTGATAGTTTCATGCATGTAGGTCACTACTGCATCTTCAAGCAAGTTGGCAAGTGTGACTCTAAAAAATGTTTTGACTCTTAACAGTCTTTGTAGTTAAGTCCACTCCAAGAACTGTTGGAAGTGGCCACGTGTGATCTCATGCTTCGGAGATAGTGCCTAGACTGAGGTGGGCAACTGCCATTGGTCCAGTTTTCCCCCAGGACCTGCCATATACTATTGCCCTTCCTAAAATGGTGGAGCTTTTGCTTTTTTCCAAAATGAAGAGTGACCAGAACTTAGTTGGTTTTTTGAAGAGTTCGGGAGAGAAAAGCTTCCTTCAAAACACAGACCAAAGCAGGGTACTATGTTTTTATTTACAGTATAATTGCTGCTTCTTACCACTTACTTTTCAACTGATTTTTCTCCAGCATAGAGGGTCCAAGGGGTGCAGAAATGGACAAGAGCCTTATGCGGGTCATATGTTTAATCTCTTGGCCTACATGTTGTTGCAAATAAATCTTTAGTAGAGTGCTATGATGGGACATACAAAAGTTGGTGTCCTTGGAGGAGGCCACCACACAGTCTTGAAACCTGGGTTGTGTGTGTGGGAAAGGTGGCCAACAACAGACACCAGCTCCAATATTTCTTAGTGTTGTTACTGTATAAGACAATAGAACTTAGTTTCTCCACAAGGCTGGGGATGTTCTGGCCTCTGTTTTTTCAAACCACCAAACAGAGTTATTTTAAGGACAGTGCTAGATCTCAGAAGTGCCCTGAATGCTCCTTCTTGGTTGCAGAACCAACTTTGGCAAAGAGGTTGGCCACAGTTATTTGCTGATGAACACTTTTTGTCACCCCCGTAACAAACTATATCTATTTATCTGTATGCCATTTATTTATTGATGTCAAATGATTAGGTATTTGCAGATCTCTAGAGAATTCAGCCAGACTCTGTATTAAGGTGAGGCAACATTCTGTGGAAAGTTTCCCATTCCCACCAGCCCTAGTGTACTCTCCTCCACCTTCCCTCTAGAGTCCTAGACATCTAGCTCAGCTGTTCTGACATTGGGCCTTCCAGATATGTTGTCCCTCAGTCACTGTGGTCACTGGTTATGCTGGCTGAGGATGATGGGAATTCAAGTCTGCCATTTACAGAGGGCTCCAAGTCAACGTAAGCTGAGGTGTCTTTTGCCTGGCCAAGAGAGGACCACGTACCAAAAGATGTGGAGCGCTTCCTTTGTCTCAACCCATGTGTGTACTGTGGTCCAAGATCAGTGTATGCATAGAACCAGGCTGTTAAACTGAATGGAATAGATTTGTAGGCTATCCTTTCTGCAGTCTGAGAGTTGCTCAGGATATACTTTGGACCGTTCTTAGACAAAGCCATACCAGCCTATGACAGAAGTTGCAGCTTAAATTGGGAGCCACTTGGGCAGAGATTGCCCCTCATTTGTAAAGGTTTTGACATACAGCTGGCACTGAAGTGTTCCATTGGATCATTAGTACTGTGACCCAGCCCACAGTGGCTATGAGGTCATTTGATTCAGAACAGATGAAAACTTACTGTTTCCCCCCTTCTATTTTATTAAAATTAAAGAAAAATGTTTTGTTTTTCCTACTTTTTGCCAATAAGTGTGGAATATCAATTTAAGATGAGGTGTATTGTGCTTAATTTTCCAGTATGAAATATATCCTTGTAACATGAGCTTAGTTTTAGCTTAGTTTGTGGAGCCCCTGAAATGGTGGAAAATGGGTCTTTTTCTTCTCATATGAGCCAAATGTGGTTGTAGTCTGGGGGCTACTCACCAGAGGTGGCTCTGTCCTGCACTGCCATTAAGCATGATCGGGCCTGATATCTCCCAGCACTGAGCTTCCATCCCTCCTGTTGTATGCATTCTTTTTCTGCACCCAGACAGACCACATGCTCTTCTCCATCCCATCCCTTTTCTGTAGGCAGGAAAATCAGCATTCAGAACTCTCTTCCATGTGTGCTGTTGTCCTGTCCACTCCTCTCTTCTCCATTGCCCAGCTGATTACACTGGGAACAGGTGAATAGTGTGCTTTTTAGGTTCTCTCAGCATCAGTCAGTTGGGTGGTGGGAAAGTGTGTATGAGAGGAGGTTGTCACTTAAACAGAGACGTACAGGGACAACTCTCTCCATCCATTTTCCTGCTCATTTAAATTTTGCCACCTTTTTCTTTCAACTGTTTGGTGGGGAACACAGTTGTGATGGGGAAGAGTACATTAAATAGATCTACCCAGAATGCCACCATCTCTCTTACATTGCTCCTCCCTGGTTGATGCTAGGAAAAGCAGAGGTAAACAGACCAATGCACTCTTCAGCTATTCCATTTGCTAATTGGGTGTCTACCTGCCACAGTAGAGGGATCAATGGTCCCAAGCAGACCAGGTTGCTTCTACATAATGGTACTTCCAATGTGGGAAATAAGGAGCATATGAAGTAGCCCTTCCTCTTCTTCTTTTTCTCTTGAAGATGATCCAGTAAGGATATCAGAATATCAGGCTTGGTTCTGTCTGAGAGTCCAAGCATTTACTGAAGCAAGC
Organism: Ctenosaura bakeri; assembly: GCA_948474755.1. Classification (NCBI taxonomy): domain Eukaryota; kingdom Metazoa; phylum Chordata; class Lepidosauria; order Squamata; family Iguanidae; genus Ctenosaura; species Ctenosaura bakeri. Next base: position 72,913 of record CAOLHI010003928.1, on the reverse strand, counting down.
ATTTACTGGGCCCTACCAGCATACCCCAGGAAGTAGCAGTCATATCTCAGACATGCCACAGATCCGTGCCTGGGCTTTATAATTGGACCAACACGGGCTCATGTCGGTCCATGACCTGGTTTATTAGTGCTGTTATTCATAGAAGGAAGTGAGTGATTAACACACTAATTGGTAAGGTAGTAATTTGAGTGAATCATCTGTATGTGAGGGTCAGAAACCTTGGAATCTAAAATCCTGTAGGCATGTATCCTTAAATAGTCCCAGCATAAAATTGAGCTACTGCACCCTTTACTTCTGATAATACAGCCAAAATAGGGCAGAGTAGGTAAGGTACAGTAGTGAAAGTGAGTTGGTGGAAGAAAGGCCAGAAAGACGATGGTGTTCTTCTCCAGGAAGAGTTTTACTATTGGCGTGGAAGAGTTCTTTCTGTCTCCATTTTAAAGCTCAGGGCTGTGTTAGTCTTTCGCTGAGTGCCAGAAATAATATAGAGGAGAGTGTTGCTCCTGCTTAATTAAGAAGTCTGGAGGGATTTGATGAGCTAGTGGGGTTTTACTAGGGTTGTAAATGCACTAGGGAAGAAAAGAACCTAATATGTTGGAAGGAGAAAGATTGAGAAAGCAAGCAGGTGCTATTGGGAAAGCCAGAGGAAAGAAGTCTGAATGTTGCCTCCATCCTCGCAAAGTGTGGAGTCAGTAGCCACTCACTTGCACAAACTGTGTATCTTCTCTGTCTGCTCACGCACATTTTCAAGACTTTGGGTTTCTGTCTCTTTGCATGACTGGTGGACCCCTGTGTTTCAGTGCTAAGCTGGTAGCCACAGGCAAGAAGGAATTCCACTGCAGGTGAGTGAGCAGACTAGCAGGGAGGGGAGAGAGCCCTCCAGCCTTCCTCTGTTCTCAGAATAGAAACACAGTGGACCTCTGCAGTAGGGATGGAAACTCTTTGTCTTCTACCAGCCCTGCAGCAAGCTAGTAACTTCTCTGAACTTACTTACAAGGCTAGGCTTCTTCTTTCTGCATCTTGAGATAATTGCATTTTCTTTATGAGACTGAGTCATAACCGTTGCTTTTGCACATCTTTATGTCGCCAGACTTCCTAGGCAGGGTTCATACCAACAGAGAGACTATCAGGGCTCTTGTGTTCCTGCCTTGTCCATTTGGTGTAGACTGCAAGCACTGAAGCCTGGGGATTTGTTACTGTAGTACAATGCACAAGAGGCTGCTCCATCTTTGTAGCAGAATGCCTTCCGAAGTCTCCAAGATATACAGTCTTCCGAATTTCTCTGAAATCACAGGACAGCACAGTGCATATATATATATGCAAGTTAGCAGTTGTGTATCTGCTTCTGCAAAGGTTTTACAGTGTCCAGCCATGTCTTAGATGGCAGGGAAGAGTGCAAAAGAAGTTCTCTAACATAATTCTAAGAATCTGGAGTTTCTCTGTAAAAAGTAGGCTTTTAGTTTTCATAACTATGAGGAAAGAAGGACTTGGTTTCTGTACAGTTACACTTATTTTTCTTTGTTACAAAATCACACTTCACCTCTGGTGGCAGAAGTTGCTAAACTTAGAATTAGAGAGGGTATGTTGGGGAGACATGGGGTAACAACACATAACCTGCAGCCTATTGAGCTGCATCTTTCAGTATCTTTCCCCATTCTGCCCTCTGGAACCGTATGAATAACTGCATTCCTCTGTAAGGCCAGCACAGCTGTTGTAAAATGGCTCACATGAATTTGTCAGTGCTCTGAGCTTGTTCTGTGTATGACTCTGCCCATTCCATTGAGCAGAAACATATGACATGAGTGTCATGCTGAAAACTGAGCCAAAGGGGAAAGGGCCTCACCAACAATACAAAGGATGTATTGCTGGTACAGGAATACTCAGGGACTGTTTCTGCAGAACATGTGCTGAATTATATAGACTGCCTTCTACATGTTGGTATGTGTGTGCGGCCTCCGCTGCTGTTGTAGCGGATTGAGTTGTGAGTTTTTTAAGTGATCAGTTTAAGTCTAACCTCAGCTATGAAGGCACTCTGTTTATCCACAGTCTACCATTTGTAACTTAGACATGACTTATTAATGGCTTGCTTCATTCTTGCAGCTAACCTGTCTGTGAAGCTCCTGAGGAAAGCAATGGGGTCTGGATGTCCTTTTTTTTTTTGTTCCCCTTCTCTTTGTTTTTGAGATGTTGTCAGGTCATCTTCCTGCCCAAGATTCTGTTGTACTGCAGGGATGGGGAGTAGAAGGGACCTCCTATCAGCCCTACCTGGAACAACTAATAGCATGAAACAATGGGACTTGCAAACTAGAAGTATGTGGAATGTGGTCCTCTTGGTGATATCAGGTACCAAGAGGACTACGACTTTCATCAGCCAATGATGAAAAATGAGAGCTGCAGTCCAACTGGGACTGCAGTCCAGCTGGGAGGCTATATGTTCTCTTCCTTGCTGTACAAGATCACTGGTTGGTAGAATAAGCAAGGGGGAAGCAGAGATAATAGTCCTTTTCCATGCCCTCAGCTCATGCTCCTTGCCTCTGCACATTCATATTTCTCTTCACCCCAGCTCCTAAAGTTCAGTGTAGAGCTTGTAGTGTGAAAATATTTGGAGGGTAAGAGCTATTGAGGCAACTGGCAAACTTGAGAAAAGCGTGGTAACCTGCAAAATTGTGTATTCTCTCTGCTGCCCAGAAGATGGCAGCACGGATGCTTCAAGTTTAAACAGGAGAGCAGAGTTTTCTTCTGAAGTTTTATCAAGCGCTGAACTGATCTAAAGACAGCTGAAAGGAATCCAGTGTAAGTCTGCTGGGATATCATCTTCTGAGCGTGTCTATTGAAATTCTTTTTTAAACTGAATTTTTTTGAATGTAAATACAAAGAAAAGTTAAAAAGAAAAAAGAAAAGCGTTTATCAACATGTATGAAACATATGCATTAATATAAATTAATCTTATGTGCAAAAAGACACATGTTTATGTATAACTAAAACAGTAAGGTCTTCTCACGACTGAATGACAGGCAATGAGTGTTTATCTCTTTCTATCCAGCATTCATGAAACAGTACATTGTGAGGAAATATTCTAGATTTTACCTCATGGGTGACTAAACTATACTGTTGGTGTGCTGATTGTTTAACACTGCCAGTTTTCTACAAATATGAGCAAATTCTGGTACACAGGACCATGGTTTCATTTTGTTTGAAAAAGCAAGCATCTAGTCCTTACTTTTGAAGCATCAGAACTACATGAAGATGGGAGAACAGTTTTACAGGCTGACTGTTTAGGAGGATATGGAAGAGACATACATAGCCTGACAGGGAAATACTGTTTTTTTTAAAAGCATTGCAGATTTGAGAAAATTATGGATGTAATACCAAATATGTATTTCTGATCCTGAGAGATGGAGAGATGTTTTGTGCTGCATGATTCTCCAGTCAGTCAGTTTGGTTTTGTTCAGATGCCTGCAGCATTCTCTGTAAAGATGTTAAAGAGCTTCTTCCTATGAACTGAGCTGGGAACATGGCAGTGAAGCACACTATTGTTGCCATCCCATACTAAATCTTGCCACAGTGTGATCACTGTAGGGACTTAACCTGCACTCCCTTCTCCGACGATAATCACAAAAGCTGTGATAAATGTTATTTTTTCCATGATTCAGCCTCTAGAGAGCTAATAGAGCCACGAATGGGGGGAAATCCATTTCTTCTCTGGTGTGGACATTAAAGGGGGTGTCCCTGTTGGGGAGTGGTTCCGTGTATGGCTACAGAGAAAATAGGATATATTGCCCTCACTAATTTGTGAGTTGGGGATGCTTTCTAACTTGCTGACATCTGCCCTCCTGTCACCAGCAGGAACACAGGTTCGAGAAGGCGCTGAGAGAGAAGAAAGGGTTCATCATAAAACAGATGAAGGAAGATGGGGCCTGCTTGTTCCGGGCCGTGGGTAAGTTCTGCTGCTGGCAGAGCATCCTTTTAGAGATTGGACAGCAGGTGGTGCTAGAACTAAAACAAATTTCTGCCCTCTGTTCTTGAAGTCCTGCAAATGTTAAGATCAAAATATATGTGCAAAATATTGAATGAAGCATTTATGCGTGATACTGGATCTCAGCATTATAGATTTTGACCATTAACCTGATAACCAGTACATAGTCCTTGACAACTGTTCTTTGAGTGCAGCCAGCAAGAGTACAAGAATCCAAGTGCCCAGTAGACATGTGAAAATGGGGGCTGATAAGCAGCATGTTAGAAGCAATTCTTCTTCTCCTGGGGGTGCTGCTGTTTGTAGATCTTGTGACTTCCCCCTTTGGTCACTCTTTCCCTACCCTCCCTTCTCCCTTGCTGTCTGTACAGCTTCCATTGCAGTTAATGATTAATGATATCAGAGAGGCAGAAAGGCTGTGGGTGAAGGATGAGTAAAGGGCTTTGAGGTTGTCAATGCCCTGGAATTCTCAACACATCTGTGCAATTGCACTTTTCTCAAATGTTCCTCTTAACATCCACCTGCTTCTTAAAAAGTGGCTGTCAAATTTAGGCCTCCAGCTGCTGCTGGATTTCTCTTCCCAGCTAGTTGTTAGAGATTCTGGGAGCTGAAGTTGAACATCTTGGGACACAGGTTTGGGACTTATAATTGTAAAGCTTCTGGTTTAAACCAGCATTGTGGAATGTGCAACTCTCTAGCTGTTGTGGGACTCACAGATCCTATCAGCCTTAGATTACGTAGGTGATGGTCAAGGATGCTAGGAGCTGCATCAGGAAGGCCGCATGTTCCCAGCCCTAATTTTAACCTAGCTGTCACCCCCTTAGGTAACTAAGGGTAAGCATTTGTGCCCTTAGGTAACTAAGCTTAAGTATTCATGTAAGTTTTTCCCCATCACTTTTGCCTCTATTTCTCTGTTCCCTTGACATATTATGACTGCTGATCTTCATTAATAATCCAGGCTTCCTGTTCTGGACTAGCTGAAGTTTCTGGATCATTTTCAAAGGCAGCGCCATGTGTAGTATTGCATTCTAATAAGTCACACAAGTAATTTACCAGAGCAAGAATAACTTTTAAAAGGCTATCTCTGCCAGCTTAAGGTTGTAGTTACTGGGTTTTATGTCTACCTGGTAGAAGATGCTACAGATGACTGAGACTCCTGTGATTCTAGTGGCAGTGTTGTCTCCCATAAATCCAGAGTGGGCTATGGGCTATATCTGGTCCCCCTGTTTTGAGTCCCCATGGGGTCCCAAGATTTTATTTACTTATTAAAAATGGCCTCTTCACTCTCTAGAAGACATGAGGCTAGTTTTGCCATACTCCCCCCCCACACACACACATCTGTTTTAGACTCAGAAGTATTTTCTTAAAGCAGAAGTCAGTTTTTGGCCTCCCAGACATTTTGGCCTATAACTCCCATCAGCTCCACTAAACATGGCCAATGGTAGAGGGTTGTGAGAGTTGCAGTGCAAAATATCTAGTGGACTAGTGATTCCCCAGTCCTGAAATTATGGGCTGACTACATTTCAGAAATGGTTTTTGAAGCAGTCCTCTTGTGATACACACCACAGCTCTGTAGTTCTTGTAGAAGCCTTTGGTTTTAAACTGCCAGACTCTCCCCACTCCCCTTTGGGGAGGAGAGGAAATGGTCTTTGCCACTCATTACTCCTTTCCCATAGCAGACATGCACTTACTAGAAAGGACAGTGACCTAGTCAGTCTTACGAGAAGTAGACCACAGACAAAGTTTCCTGCTAGGTAGCAGAGAGGAGAATTCTGACCACTTTGTTACTCATCATCTAATTTTTCTAAGAAAAACCTCACTTGTACCTAGAAAAAGATCTTGCCTATTTAGATCTCAGTATCTAGGAAGGAGAAACGTGTTAGATTTGCACCAAATATTGTGTCTTAAGCATTTCTATACGTAATAGAGATCAGCCAGATCACAGTGAAGTTGAATCTGGAGCAGGACACCAAATGAATGGAGTCATTAAAAAGACTGATATTAGAGTTGGTACTTGTTGAGTTGATAAAATGGTGAATGTGGAGTGAGATTGCAACAGGCTGTTCTCCTTACGGAAGTTTGGCCATGTTTACCATCTGTCAACATTTGTTCCCCTCACTTTCAGTTTGCTTACCTTTCTGATTCAGTTTTCAACCAAAGGAATCCTGGCTTAATAGAACATAATGTGTTCAATACTCATTCCTGGTTTTCTCCAACATGTGAAGGTTTGTAACCCATTGCATGCCATAGTTTGTGACATTGGTTAAGTATTGGCCCAACAAGCCAGGATTTCTAAACCAATCACAATTCCTGTTTTAAACTTGGCTTGTGATCAGTGGTTGTTTGGATACATGTAACAATAATCCCAGCTTTTGAACAAACTGGTTATTTCCTTTCTTATTCACATTTTAAGAGAAAGGCACAGTATGTGGACCTTGCATCTCCTTGAACTAAAATGCTGACTACAGTCCCACCTTTGGGGAAGTTTCAAAGATGTATCAAGATGTTTCTTTTGAGGCTAACCTTTTTTTTTCAGGCTAGTTGGACAAAAGTTGTTTGAAAATTTACGTTCTACCCTAAAGTTTTTGTATTAAAATGAGTAACTGTTCTAAAATCTGTAGACACTAATGCATTTATTCTTTGTATCTCCCTTAGTCTTGCTTTAAGCAAGCTGAAATGTTGGCAGGTCTATATAGCAGGGAAAGTGGAGAGCCCTCACCAGGAATGCCTATTTCCATGCCAGCTTGCCTACATGCATGCTAGTTCCATAACTGGCCTTAAATAATGGCAGTCAGACCTTGTGTGTTAATAATACCTATCTCTTGAGTGTCCCTTAAATGTTAAGCAGTAGTGTCAAGCCCACAGTGTCATATGGGAGGAATCAACCATCCATTGTTACGTAGTGATTGTCTGGCCAGAATAGTAAGGCACACTTGGGTAGTAAGGACACCTGTGATTGGCCCTCTCCTCCCTTGCAAAAGTGGACCTGTATATTTAATAATCACCCTGTGTATAAACTCCTGCACTAAAGGGAACCTGAGTCATATCAGACTACAAGTGGAACTCTGCAACAAAATGTTGTATATTGAGTGCTTCCCTTCGAGATTCCAGGCAATCCCATCCATGCTTCTTCACCCCAGGCTCTTTCTTTTTCTCTGTGTCACTCAACAGTCCATACCATTGAGCTTGCCCAGTTTTTGTTTGGCTGCATTGGTAGTTTCCCTTTTCCTTCTGTCCTTGTTCTCATTTTTTATTTTTTTTATTTTTTTCATTGGAGGTGTCAGCGAGTTTGGGTCTACATACATTTGTGCTCTAAGATCCTTGCTACACTAAAGATTTGAATTCCTCCCATTTGTGTCTTTGGGTAGGTCTTACTTCCATTCCTGGGGATATTTTAAAATTGCTTCTCGTAGTGACCCAGGAAATGATCTGTTTAATCAAAAAAATGATTCACTTTCTTTTTCCATTACCCTTCCCATCTATATGTCATCCCCTGCTGCTCAGTTTGTTAGTTTTTTGTCCTGTTGAGTTAGCCTTGGGCTTTGTTTTTGCAAGAAATTATTCCCCTTAGCTTTTTCTTAACATTTTTGTGCCCCTGCAGACTTAGGGGTTAGCCCCAAATCTGGTACCTCCATTTTGTCCAGAGGTTGTGTGGTTTGGATTGTGTTCATGTAAGCATACTAGAAATAGAAAAAATGTTAATATTTAACTTGCTTATGTTATTTTGGGTTCTACCTATATAGCATATTTTGTGTGAGTCTAGGGCCTAAAATGCTCTAAAGGTACCAGTTCCTGTCTGATTTTGGAAGCTAAGCAAGGTCAGCCCTGTTAATGCTTGGATGGGAGACCACCAACAAATGCCAGGTGTTGTATGCCATATTTCAGAGGAAGCAACTGGCAAAAACACCTGAGTATTCCTTGCCTAAGAAAGTTCTATCAAATTCATAGGGTCACCGTTAGTTGACAGGCAACTTGAAGGCATATAAACAGAAAGTTGTAAAAGATAGTTTGAACAGCACCCATGGGTACACATAGTGGTGTGTTTTTTTTAAAGAAGAGGGGATGTTTCAAACTGTTTAAGATGGAGTAGGAGAGATAAAAGCCTAAATCTTGATGTTTAGCCTGACTAGAGCAATCTATGGGATTTATCTACATTTTACCTCACCATTCAACAGTTGATTGAATGGTTCTGCTCTAGCTGGGAGTTACCACCAGTATGCCAATCAGAGGGTTTCGCTGAATTATTGTTAGCTGTTTGGGTTATGGACTTGATTGCCTCTTCTTGCTGTTTTCACGTCAAGTTTTTTTCTAATACTCCTGCACTTTCTTCACAGTTATTCTGTGTGTGCTCAGCAGGGGGCAGTGTAAGGTTTGCATCTTTCTGCTGCCTTCAGCTGTGGTTCCGAGATAAGGCGATCCTCATGACACACCCTGCTTTTACTGACTCAGCATGCCACAGCTCTTGGAGAAAACATGATTTTGCAAATTTGTCTTATGACGCTGCTGTTCTGGGAGAACTGGGACTAGGCTAAGAGCCAGGAGCAGATGGATTTATTCTACCCAACTTAGTTTTTATGAGTAGTGAGTGGGTTGCATAGAATGGTCCTGGTGCTGTTGCAAATAGAGCAAACCGTGCATATGATGCACTCCCTTGTTTATTATTTGCAAGGCAAGTTAAAGAGTGTCAGACAAATATAAATAATTTCATCTGTTCCCTCAATCCATTTAATGACCATTTTGAAAGCCTAATGCTATGGGGGAAAGATGTAGCCACTAGCATGGCCAGTGGTGAGAGATGATGCAAGGGCTACATATTCTCCACCCCTGGCTATAGGAGCTACCAAGTTTATACATAATACACCAAAGCTTGGAAAAGTTACCTGTTCACTCTGTCACTCCCAGAGTCCTCCAACCAACATAGCCAGTGTGCCATGGGACTATCTTATCCAGTGAACACTAGCATATATTGTGGAAATGAATGGCATAAATTAACTGTGTGCTTTGCACACTTCCTGTCTGTATTACCCATCTGTTTTCTTAGGTGAATAGGAATGTTAATCTCTCAAGAGAATGACTCCCCTGTATTCATGCTTCACGTCCTCCATAGACTCATTAATCTTTTTGTCTTTTAACTGAAAAAGATATTTCTTACACCTTTCGTTCTAGGAAAGAAAGTTTCCATCTTTCATTTTAGTTGCCTTTTTCTCTATTTTCTACAGCATCTTCTTGTAGATGGGCTGACTAGGGGATTACAGTGTATCAGCATTTCCTAATAATTCCAAACAGCGACTTTCCTGTTTCACCGCTACAGCACACAGTGCTAAAGTTTTCAATGAGCTTTCCACAGTGATACTAAACCCCTTCTGCATAGTCACAGCCAACATGCTTTTCAGAGCCCAAGCATACTGATCATTTGTTCTCTAGCTATGAAACAACACGGGGTAGAAGAAATAGTCTTGCTTTCTGGGAGCCTAGCACATAACAATATGTCACACCTACTTCTGTCAGCTAGAAAGATCCATCATTTTGCACTTTGTCTCAAAGAAGAAGTTATTTGTTTCTTCAGTCCTTCTAATTGTGTCTCTTTTTTCTTGCATCTCATTCAGATAAATTGTCTTGTGAACACAGGTGCCCAAAGAATGGATGCTATTACACAACTGGTGCTTTGTGAAGGTTTGTGAGATGCCTCTTGAACAGTATTGGAAATGCCTTGTCTGAGCATTCGCTGCAACATGCAGCTACCTTACCACCCACTCACTATTGTTTAAGAATGACAGAAATCCTGTAATATCAGTGTTCCTCTTTTGTTTTCAGCTTCCAACATGATTTGAACTTAGTCCTCTGACTATTTCTCCTTGCCCTTTGCCCTACTAAATTTTGTTGCCTTAACTCCAGGACCTGAGGTCATCTAATTCATTCTATATAATTAGCAAACTCCTCTCTGCATCAACAATGCTTCCTAGTTTACTTCTCTTTCCTTCCCAAGGTCACCAGCAAATACTGAATGAGCCTCCAGAATAATCCTTGAGAAATTCCGCTGCAGTTACTCTTCAATTGTACAACTGAACAATTCAACAATTGTACAATTCAATTGTACAAGTCTCCCATTTTAGTACATCCTCAGCAGTTAACAATATGCTGCCTTTTTTGAATGGATGATACCCAGCTAGTCTAGTTTGATTTAAAAATGCACGCTGTAGATTTGGATTTGTTTGGCAGCTCTGTACACATGTCAGACAAGAATGCCATTTAATACTTGAACAGAGAATTCAGCTTGCAAAGAAGCTGCCTTTTTTCATTTTCTTTTGAGGGCAGCTTTTAATCGAGGCTTAGGGGAGTCTGCTTCTTCAAATTTTGATTAATTACTACTACCATAATTGCCCATATTGATGTGCTGAAGGGAAGAATAGTTTATCAACATCCGAAGGTCCACAGATTAGTCTGTAAGAGTTTTGAAGATGAGCTGAAAAGCATGTGGACAATGACTAAGGAAGTCTAAAAAATACTGCCAAGCATAGCTCCCAGTTCCTCCCTATGGATACTGAAGGCATAGTGAGCATGTGTGTGCTTGCGCACACACATGCATACACATTTTTGAATTGACTCATAACATCAAAACAGAAGACACTTTGATGCAGAAGAAAAGCCCTAAGTCCTTCTTCAGTCCCCTTTCTCATTTAATTACCTTCATTCTCCTGTCTTAATTTGACACCATCTCTGACAGAACCGTTCTCCAGGCTGGCCCTGCAGTTCCAAGCTCTTGGCTCCTGTCTTTCACTTTGTTCTTTTACCCTCAAGATCTCTGCCTAGATCTGCCATGTGGGCCTCAGGATGACTACTGTTCTGGACAAGGGGCTGTGCTGATCCAGTGTGATAGTGTGTGACCACTCCTCACTTTCACATCTTAAAATAATCACATTCATAGAATAATAAAACCAGTAAAGAATTACTATGTAACAGTTTAATTAAAGATAAACTCTCTGAAGTCTGTTCACATTGCCAACTCTCACAACCTTCTTCAGATTTTATCCAATCCCTTCCTCCTGTGGGCCTTCACTCTGATTGTGATTGTCCTTACTCTATTCTATCCTGCCTCTATCTGGCTGTTTAACAGACCAGCATTCTGAGAGCTGTGGCTGGCTGACTCTAACCAAGCTTGCCCACCTCATCACTTCAGACCATGTTTCTCACACATTAACTTGTAGCTAAACTGTGGGGTTTCCCAGTTGAGACTTATTCTGCTTGGCAGGAATGGGGAAGCCCCAAAGTTCGTTGAAGTCTGAAGGTAGCAAATAAGCTCAGTTGAAAAGCTCAGATCTGGAAGATACAGATGGAACCTGAAACCTGAGTATGTTTACTGTAAAGGCTGAGCCCTGGGTAGCTTGCATCTTAAATATCTGAAATTTGCATATTGACCTCAAGTGTTTGGGCTTTCAGAATAACACATTGCTATTACCAAAGCAGAACTAAATTAAGATAAACTTAATTTGTGTAAGCATGGTTTATTTATTAACTTATGCTTGAGGTTCCTTAAGATTTGGGGCATGGAGTATTTTGTAGCGACATAAGTGTAGGGGAAGATGCTAAGATGCTGAGTACCCTTTTCAGACTGGGGTCTTTGGACCAAGACCCCCAAATCAGGATTTCTGTATGACTGAGTAGTAAAACATGAATTGGAGGGTGGCAGAGAGAGGTTTTATCATGCCAGAATGGGATTCCAATTGTTTTAGGTATAACCCAAGTCAACACTACTCTTCATAAACTTCTGACTTGTTCAGTGCTGTGGTTCAAGACTTCTTAGGTCAAAAGTTTAGCATTATAAAACCATGAAGATTTGGTCTCCCGTGCAGTTGAGGTCCCTGTGTAATTTGATCTTGCCTACAAGGTTCAGGATTCTAGGAAACCCTTGAGCCTATTTTGATTTCTGTCCCCACAAGATAAGTGTTATCTCTTTTTGCATTAACCACTGTTTTTTGTAACCTGTTCTCTTGCCAATGCCATGATCTCAGTTCTGATATCCCTAAGCTTTGCCATATTCTGTTTCTTATTCTATCCCGTCCCTCTACCCTATGTTTGTTTGTTTAGCAGGGCAACTATAGAACAGAGGATGGTAACTGGCAGCCTGTGCCCCTTAGCCTTATTTTAAAAGCCCTCTGTAGTGCCAGAACATTTGATTACCCTGATAGGTAAACTGTATGCAGGACAAGAGGCTATTCTTAGGTCAGAATACAGAGAAATGAAATGGTTTTCCAATTTGCAAGGGAGTCAGGCAAGACTGCATTTTATTACCCTATCTGTTTAATGTGTTTAATGTTGTATGTGAACGTATCAAAAGTAAAGCAGGATTAGACTTAGAGAAAAGAGGCATGAAACTTGGAGGAAGGAACATCCACAATTTAAGATATGCAGAGAACACCATACTACTAGCAGAAAACAACAAAGACTTGGACTGAAGAAAGTCAAGGCAGAAAGTACAAAAGCAGGTTTACAGTTGAATATGAAAAAGACAAAAATACTGACCACAGATAGTGACCACAATAGTGCTTGGTAAGGTAGAAGGCAGGAGGAAAAGGAAAACTTCCTTACCGATGAATAGACTCAGTCAAGGAAGCCACATCTCTGAATCAGGAAGATCTCAGCAGGGCAGTTGATGATAGGGGTGATTTGGAAGTTTCTCACCCATAGAATTGCCATAAGTTGACATTGACTTGAAGGCAGTTAACAACAGCAAAAGCCATCAGTTCAGACCTCTGGCAAGAATCATTTGTCCCATCACCTGTATCCTTGTAGGCAGGGACAATGGTGGTGGCAGAGTTAGAAAGGGCATTTTAGACAGAAAGAGGATAGGGTAGGGCCACCTTACAACCACAGTCATGTGCCCCCAACAGAAGGAAAAAAAATTCCCACTCCTCTGGCAACAGAATAACATTGCCATAGGTCTGTGCAATACCCTTTTCACTGTACAGAAAGTCAGGTTTACTGAATCCATCTGGAAATGTTATCTGAAGTTTTCACTTTCGTCCTTTGCAGGACCTTATTAATGATGCTCTTGCCCATTGCTACCAGACACTAAAAGAGCTCTTGTAGAATGTAGTTGCCCCCTTTACACTGAGCAGAGACATTCTGAGAAAGAGTGGCGGCAGTGCAAGCAAGTGCTCTTTCAAACTGTTAAGTAGCAAATATTCTGCTCTCCCTTTTTCTTTACTCTTGACTTCCCTGTGTGAGAGCAGTGGTTGAAGTTTGATAGGGATTCATTAATAAAGCATTTTTGACAGCCTAATCTTAGCCCTATGAAGTTGGCTCTTAAATCTCAATTGTAACCTGCAACTTCTTCCTGTTAGTCTTGGACTCTCAGTATACACTAAACTGCCCTACTGTCCTTTCCTGCCCCAGTTCTGTTCTCCTCTTGCTCCAAGACATGCAATTTTTTGCTGTTTATGCATTCAGCTATTCAGGTGTTTGTTCCGTTTGTATCCACCTGCTTTTCTACTATCTTTGTGTATTTCATTTGTGACATGGTGCTAAAAGTCATGTTGCGGACTGGCATATCTATGGTGACATTAAGAAACTCTTGTTGGGCTCAGCCTTGGCCTCCTACTGTAAAATGGCTATGACTACAACAATGCTGTGTAACCCAGAAGAGGAGTATTAAAGAATATTGTTGACTAGAACCTTAGCTCACTACCTAACTTGTGTCGTAGATTGTGACTTTCCAAGTGCATGCCACAGAGAAAAACCATTTTGATGGGGAGGGCACAGATCATAGCCCTCGTGATTTGTAGTACTAAGCCTTGAAAAGCCAGTGCCTGTGTCATTAAAAGAAAATGGGATGAGTTTCAGGTGGGTAGAGGGGAAGACTTGATAATACAGAAGAGCTCCTTTCATTTTCCTTCCCCTAAGTATTCCCTTTCCTTAATTACTACTGTCTATGTTCTCATCTCTCCTTATTTTTCAGTCTTTGCTTTTCTCCAACTTGTCAAGTAGAACATTTTCTCAGGAGGCTAGGAAGTGGTTATATGGCCTATTCAGTTAGATTTGTATTCTTAATATGAGGACTGGGCAACTGTGCCCCCTCTAGTATTTTTTTGAACTGCATTTCCTATCATTATTCTTAATTGCCTAAGCTTGTTAGGACTGATAGGCGAACAATATTTCAAGGGCCGCAGTTGCTCACCCCAGATCCACACTGTTCTGTGACTGTTCCCTACGGTTTTGCATGGAAAGGTTTCCCAGCCCTACTTTTGGATGTTGAGAGTGTTTAATCTGGGTTCTTCTCAATATAGAGCATATGTTCTGTCAGTGGTGTGGACCTGTCAGGGTCACAATGATGCTGTCCAAATATTTCATTTGTATGGCAGTTGTGCCAAATCAGTATAGTTGTATTCCATATTAGAACAAAAATAATGGAGAATGTTGATGATGTCTTCAGCTTTCAGAATTTTAGACTATTGCTCACTTACCACTGGCTAGAGTTTTTGGAGAATTGACTCTCAAAACCAGGAGGGCCAAAGGTATTGTACTCTTGATGAGCATAATGTACTTTCTCACAGTGCCTGTGTTTCACTGAGTTCTCTTCACACAAACACTTTTGAATTCTCAGTGTCCTTTTTTTCTTTTCCTAATGGAGAACAGAGTAGAAGCAAAGACAAGACCATAGAGCAATAGCTTAACTCCTCTGTTATTTGCTTATATATATCTTACATGCATAGAACTCAATATTTACTTTCTCTCCAGGTATGTGTCTGTTTTCTACTGGCTACTTAGTTTTGTGGAAGCAACTCAAACCTCTCTGAGGGTTCTTGAGTGACTGTTTGATGCAGTCCTCTCAGGAAAGAGACAAGAGTTATATGTTGGTTTCTTTTCTGAGAGAATCATATTTGGACATAGTCTGAAGAGTCCAGGAGGAGATCATGCTTCCCTGCTGAACAATCCCCATGAAAGTGACTAGTGCTGTGACAAATGCTTCTGTGGTTGCAGCCCGCTTGCCTCATGGAAAGCTATGTTGAGCTTAACGTGCCTGGCTTTAGAACTGGGGTACTTTGTAGAACTCCCTTCTGAAAACTTCAGTTAGCAACTTGAGAGAGTGTCTTAACTTGCAATACTCTTCTTTCTTTCTTTCTTTCTTTCTTTCTTTCTTTCTTTCTTTCTTTCTTTCTTTCTATCCTCTCTGGGCAGATGCCGTTTATTCCCCCCATGAGGATATGCCCAGCATATCAGCAATGCATGCTAACAAGGATTCTAGATTCTGACGCAGCAGTTGGTTTTCTGAGAATTGGCTTTATTTTCAGAGGCACGCTTTGTCCTTAGGCTTTCAGAGAAATTTAATACAATTGAGAACATCTTCTGAAGAAGACTTTGCAGCCCAAGTGAGCTCTCAGTGGGTAATGCCCAGTGGTAGGTGTCTTTGTTTCCTAAGGCCATGTTACATTTTAAACTTAAAGCAGACTAGAAAGCTGAGGTTTCCTCTGACATGAAAAGTAGGATCGAAATACAAGAATACAATGTTGCATTATTTGTGTCTCCCAAACTATAATGTATCAGTACAGTGAGGATGGGACTGCAAGTGTGTCTTGCACCAGCATGCTCAGCAAGGAGGTGAGATTGGTTGCAGAACTGTGTTGAATGTACCCTTGGGTTTGCCTCAATGTAAACGGGTCAAAGGCCTTCAAGATAAACTCCCTGAACCGTATGCTTCCTGCCATCATCCCACTTGTCAGTCTTTATTGTTTGTGAATAAAAGAAATAGTAACCTGCCCTTTTTCTTTTTTTGAGCCTGATAAGAGAGCACTAAGTTAGCTCACAGTAAAACAAGAGAGACACTACAAAGTCCAGTCAAGTAAATTAGTGCAAGATAAAATTAGTAGCACACAGGTTGCAAGATAGGTTTTAAACCTAGACTGAAAATGACTAAATTTATTTTTCAGTTTTGACAGTTCACGTAAAACCTGAAAGGGAAGGAAATCAACTAAATCTGTCTAAGGAGGCAGATCCATAACATAGACAACACAGGAGAAAAAATCTTTACTTTTCTTGTCTTTTGCCAGTCTGCTCCTAACCGGAATATCCTGTACAGTCCCCCTCCACATCTGTGGATTTGATTCCCCCAAATCTGATTATTTGTGAGGTGCTCATGCCTCCTCCCCCATTCCCTTGCATTTTGCTGACACAGAGAATGAAGGTAGGTGTGCTGAGGCAGAAGGTACGGGGAGGGGGGACATGCACACTGTCCATCACTCCTCCAGAGCTCTCTCCTCCCATCCTTTATCTCTGCCTTGGTGCTGAGAACTTGCACTGAGACAAAAGGTGAGGTGGTTAGTCAGGAGACACATGTGCTGTCCTTGTGCCCTCTGGACCTCTCCCTACCCATTTCCTTGTTTCTGCCCCACCACTGAGAATTTGTGCTGAGGCAAAAGGTGAGGCAATGCAGGGGGCATCTTCTTTCTTCTCTCCTCCGGAGCTTCCCCACCCCTGCTTGAATTCTTTACCTCTGGCCCAGGTGCAGAGAAAGAAGGCTTCTGTGCCAGAGCTCTGGAAGGGAATGGGAAGGGATTGGGGGAGAGTTATTTGCGATTTTTCCACTTTTGCAAGGGTGCTGCACCCCGAACCCTCGGAAATGTGGAGGGGTTGTTGTACTTCCTGAAAAAGCTGAATCGTGCAACCAGAAGAAATCCTACCTTTTTCAGAAAAAGCTCTTTCCAGGAACAGAATTTGGTCACAGACAGGGTTGCATGGCTGGACTTGATTTAAGTTCAGGGCTGTGTGGATTGTTTGATAAAAAGAAATTGAAACTTTTTGCAAAGGAAGTCTGCATTTCCAATTGAAATAAATGGTGGAAATGTCATTCAAAATATCCACCAGTGTGTTTCGTTTATGTTCTGCTTCCAGGAGCCTGATAGTAACAAAATTTGGAAAATACTTTGAAAATAAAAGGAGATGGTATAGATTCAGCAGATGGCCATGGGGATGAATAGCTGAAACAGGTGGTCAAAGTGTGATCTACAGGCCATATATGATCCTCAGGATCTCAATTTGGGGCCACTGAAGCCCCCCCCAAAGCCTCCTTCTGCCCCAGTTTTATTAAAAAAAGGGGGTTGGGGGGGTTTGCCTCCCAAACCCAAACTGACTGGGTCAAAACAGCTGTAAAATGCTGCAGTTTTGCCTCACAAGCCCCCACATATCCCAAATCCCCAAAAAAGATCCAAAATTCAATATCAGGTAAAAATCCAGCCTACCATCTGAAGCAGAAATAGCACTCTTCCTCTCTATATTTATCCACACCAATCTAAAACATTACAACAACTGGGAAATTCCACTTTCTAAAGTTAGGCCTAAGGGAACATAATGTGTAACCCTGACCTGGGGCTCACCCCAGTTTTCTTCCTGTGTCTGTTGCTGTAAAAAACAGGGGTGGGTCTCTTATTGGCAGTTGTTACAGATTTATGTAAAATCTTCTTACACAGAGACTTCAGTGCAAGCATGGGTTCTGGGTGAGCATATTCCAGTTGAGGCTGCTCTGTACCTTAGCACCTTTAACACTGACAGTTCTCCAAGTCAGCATCAGTGCAGTCTTCTTGCTGGCCATCAGTACTCGTGTTTTCAGTCTGCAGCAAGTAATGTATGGGATTGCGTCCTCCCAGTCTTATTTCTGTTTTCATATCTTCCCTTGATACAAGATGTTCCCAGTTGGTGTGGTTGTTCCATTGGCAGTTTTGCCTGCTGCCGTCACTTCCGCTGTATTCTTGTGTCTGTATGTGTGTGTGTCCCTATCTAAATGGGAAACTTTTAGAGGGAAGAGTCTTCACAAGAAAGCTGTGGTTTTCCTCACTCTCTCTTTGGAAATAAGATTAAATAAAAAGAGGAAGTTGACATGTTAGCAGAACGCAAGCATGAGGAAGATCTTAAGTGGTGAGGACTTGATTAAGAGCTTGTTTTCAAAGCCTCTAATTCATTCTCTGTGCAAGTTGAGAATTTACTATGGAAGGTTGTTGTTGTGTGCCTTCACATCATTTCCAATTTACGGCTACCATAAGGCGATGCTATCATGGGTTTTTTGTGGGGGGGGGCAGGGCTGAGAGCATGTGACATGCCCAGGGTCACCCAGTGAGTTTCTGTGGCTGAGTGGGAGAATCAAATCCTGGTCTCCGGGGTTGTAGTCCAATGCTCGAACCGTTATACCATGCTGCAGGTGGTACTGGGAGTTCATAGAATCTAAAATCATAGCATTGGAAGAGACCACAAGGGCCATAGGATCCAACACCCCTGCTATACAGGAATATACCATCAAAGTTTTCATGACAGATGGCCATCCAGCCTCTGTTTCAAAACCTCCAATGGAGGAGACTCCACCACACTCCAAGACAGCATATTCCATTGTTGAACTGTTCTTACCATGAAGACGCTTTTCCTAATGTTTAGGTGAAATCTCTTTTCCTGAAGTTTGAAGCCTGTGTCCTGCAAGGCTCACTATGATGAAATACAAATAGCTTTCAGGCAAAAGAACTTTTAATAGACACATAATAGTGATCATATCAAATCTGCAGAACTCTTCTGTTGATATTAGAGAAAAGGCTATTGGAGGTCAGGAGTGTGTATTTTTTTAATTTATGTGCCAAGAAAAGATGATGGGATATCAGTGGTTATCAGTCATGATGGTAATACGCTACTACCATGTTCAAAGCCAGCAGGCCTCCACATAATAGTCCCTGGAATCAGCAGCAAGAGAAAATTGTTGCTATCATGACCTGTTTGCAGGCTTCCAAGAAGTGTGGTCACCTGTTCTATCAAGATGGAAAATCTATCTCTGCTAGATGTTGTGAGCTACAGCTGCCATCATGCCACACCATTGGCCAGGCTGGCTGGGACTGAGGGGAGGATTTGAATCCAGCAACATCTGGAATGCCAAAGGCCTGTGTTATTGATGTTGAACAAATCTGCATAATGTCTTCTACTTTGTTGCCATGTGTGGCTCAGAGGTCTCTGCTAATACCCTCTGCCTGTTCTGCTTCTGCCTTTGTTCTTTTTTTGTCATGCATGTGTTCTGATAAGCCCCCTTGCCTCTGTTGCAGCGGACGGGTGGGGGGAGAACTCCTTTGTATAGGTTTGTAGCTTGGGTTTGTTTGACACACTTGTGCTATTCCAGATGCTGTGGATGATGTGTTTCTCACAAGGCTTTATAAAGCATGTTGCAGAGCAAACTCAGATATCCATAAGGATATCACAATTGCCCTGAAGTATATTGGTCTCTGCAGATTTAAAAAGATGTGTCTGGAGCAGGGTAGTTGAAAGATCAATAGAGAAAGTGTGGTGAGCCAGCATAGAAGGAGGATGAGAGTCACAGTTCCACAGTTCAGGAGGCATTTCCATTTCCTGCTCGAATCCTGTGCATGCTTTGGAGTCAGTCCACTGCAGAAAGGAAGCAGGTTTTCTTGGGTATCCATGTTGTGTATCCTTGTTTGCATTGGACCCTCACAAACCTGACCACACGAGTGGTTGGGAAATGAGAAGCGAAGGCTGTACTTCTCATTGAAGGAAAGAAAGAAGAAATCCCAGTGTGTTTGGTATGGTGGATTAGCGAAATAAGGGGTGTGGAGAGAGATACTGCTGACAGAAGCACTCTGCAGCTGCATTGTAATAGCTCGCAGCACAGATCATAAGCAAGGCATATTCAGTGTCAGCCTTTCCCAACACAGTTCCTTCTCGACTAATGTCCTCTTCCTCACCAGTCCCACTGTGACCATGCCCATCCTAGATGGTGATCATGGGGTTTATAGTCCATTATATCTGGAGGATGATGCACTGAGGATGGTTGTTCTCCCTGATAGGATCATGCTGCCCACAATGTGTATATGCTGGGGGGAGTCCACAGTGCAGCACCTGTGGTTTGCAGCTAAGCTGGCTGCTGCCCACCTGGAGGTGCTTAGCTCTTGCTTTGCTCCTTGCTCACCCTCCACAAGAGGCCTGTGCTGTTTTGTAGTGGGGTGTGGGAAGTAACACTGGGAATTCCATTTGCAAAGCAAGTTTACCTATGATTAACAGTTTCAGTTTCCATCAAAATATGCAGAGGTTTTTCCCCCTGCTGTTCTTCACTCTTCCCCTGGGCTTTCAAATCCCCTTCTCACTCCTACACCCTTTCAGCAAATCAGCGGTTGTTTGTTGACAGGTCCAGGTCCGCTCTCCTATGCGTTTTTCAAGAGAAACCCAACTCAAGGATGGTGAGGAAAACTGAAAAAGGAATCTTGTGAAATGAATTGGGAGGTGGATACTGGCATCCCCAGTACTCATGCATATTTCTATTTTACTAAAGACCTCTATAGAACACCTTTTCCTTTTTAAACATGGTTGTATGGAACTCTGTTTCAAATACTTTGTAAAAAAGAAAAAACTAACAGACAGAAAAGAGACATATGCTTGAAAAGCAAGGCTTGGCCACCTGGCTGCTGCAGAACAAAAAACTGGGGCTTTAGAATTCTTGACTTTTCCTGCAGGCAACGAGTTGGCTACTGAACACTTAGCAGTGTGGAACATGTGCTCTTTTTCTTCTGGCCCCAAAGAGAACCATTATAAAAGAATCTGGAGAGTGGCGAAAGTATCAGATTGAAGCTCCCCAGTCTTCCTTTGATTCTTTTTCCAAAGGCTTACTCCCAAAAGAGATCACCAACTTGCCTTCTCATCATTTGGTTTCGTTTACCCACTCTGGTCTTTCTCTCCAGCTGAATGAGGAAGAGAAAGATGTTTGTGTTTCAGAATATGCACTGATGCAGGAAAGCATGACTCTGGAACCGCAAAAACACATGGGTGGGGCTGAACAAATGGAAAACATGATTAATATCTTTTTTAAAAAAAAAAAACAGGAATATGTACAAAAAAAATCATGCAGGGGCATGGAATCAATAGTCATTATAAATAATGCCCCCCACAGATTGCTCCTTAACAGTATAGTTTGTGAAACCTGGTGTCACAAAGAGGGATGTATTCTATAGCCATCAGCACTTCAGTATCTGTAAAATTCCACCACCTTCCACTCACTTGTGCAGAACGTAAAATTCTGTCAAATGCTTTACGGGCACAGAGTACCATTATGAGAGGTGTATTGAATTTGGACGCTTGTGTGTTGTCCAGCATTGGGATTTTTCATTGCAGAATTCCAGAACTGCCAGCTGTAACGACCAACATGCAAAGAAGCATGCAGGAATGGTTTCTCTGCATTCAGGAAGGCTTGAGCCTGTGTTTCCAATGCAGCAATTTATTCCCCCCACCCTGAGGCCACGTGGCAAAACCACTCCTGAAACAGACAGCGAGGTGGTGGTGGGGGCACATAGGTGTTCAAAGGCTGGTAGTGGAAAGCGTGGGGGTTAATTTATCAATAAGAAAAGGGGTTTTAAAGGAATTCTTAGCGAGCATGCCCACAGATCTTTGACATTGCCTAAGTAGCTCTTTTGAGCCTAATATCTAGTATCCATAGATACTATCAAAGATACTTTGATACTATCTTTGATATGTCATGGCCCTTTGGAAACTGCAGTGTATGTTGGTATATAAATAAACTAAGCAGCAGCCAGCTTAGTTACAAACCACAGGTGCCCCACTGTGGACTCTCCCCAGCATACACATACTGTGGGCAGTATGATCCCATCAGCGAGAACAGCCATCCCCAGTGCGTCATCCTCCAGATATAATGGACTATAAATCCCAGGATACTATCTTTGATATACTTTGATACTATCAAAGAAAGCACTGTGCTGTGTAGAGTGAAAACTTTAAAAGATGGGTGAATGGACTTGAAACGAACATTCCTTGTCAGACTTCTCTGACATGGTAAATTTGCCTCACTATCTGTTTCTCCCAAACTCATCAAGAATTGGAGGAAGGGGAGAGTGTTACAATCTTATAGCCAAATGGACTTTTCTCTCTTTATTGCTGAGTTATAGAAATAGATCTGTTATATGAATGACAAACTATTCTTTAAAAACTGCAAATTTGGGAACAGGAATAGAGGGGTGAAGATCCAGAGGGAAATAGATTTTTGTTTCCAATCTACCCACCCTTTTTTTCCCAGGGGTAGAGGGGAACACTTCCCATTAAAGAAAAAAAAGTTTTGGAGCACTGAAAAAGCTCCTGTAAAGTGTAGTTAGTGGTGAGGAATGCCGGGATTTGCAGCAGCATCTACAGGGGCATGTGTGATTTACAGTGTAGTTCAGTTAGTATGAAAGCCAGTTTCCCAAACAGGCTGTACCCCTCCTCCCTCATGCACTGCTAAATTTTAGCAGCAAACCGGGAAAAGTCATCAGAACAAGTAAAGAAATGCTTGTTTCTTGAAATGGGCTTTCCTGGTTTGCTGCTGAATTTTTGACAGAAAACACCCCCACACACCATAAAAGTAACAGCAAATGCTTGTTTTAAAAGTTTATTTTTTTAAAGTAAGTTTCTTCTGAAAACCAGTGGCATGATTTGCCGCAGAAATTCAGCAGCATTTTTCAAGGACTAGCAAAAAAAATCCTTAAGATTTACATGCAACTTGTGTTCTGCCTGTTGCTCATCCCTATTCTGCTAACTCAAAATATATGGTATGAAGATTCTTAGATAACACCATGTACAGCATTAGAGTATGGACATTCCTGTGTGTAGTATAGCCTTGTGCAACATTTCAGATCTAAAATGTATTTTTGCTCCTCAGGAGTTCTGCCATCTTCATGAGAGGAGCCATATTAATCCCTTTGTTCCTTCCAAATGGCTTCTTGCCAGTTTCTCATAGTGAACTTTGATCTATTTTGGAGATGTGAGAAGCAAGTCTTCCTTGTGTGTCCACTGTCCTTTTGCACAAAGTTAAAGACTTCCATCTTGTTCTGGACTAAGTCCCATTTACCTTCTCTGGGCCTTTCTTTCAAGTGGCCATTTATAACAGAGGTTCGTGAAGAATGGACTGTAGGTAGTTTTACACATAAAAAAAAAATTCACTGTTCTATACCTTCCCTGTTGTACTATTTGGAATATTTACAATATATTGTTAATATACATGATAGGATGTTTTAGGAAGAAAGGGCTTCAGTGGCAATCCTAACAATGTTTGTATGTGTATGTTACTTCAAGTTGACTGTCATCTTATGGTGTCCCTGTGAATTTCACAGGATTTTCTTAGTCAAGGAATGCTCAAAGGTGGTTTTGCCAATTTCTTCTTCTGAAATACAGCCTACAGCACCTGGTATTCGTTGGCAGTCTTCCAATGTGAGGATGAAGGAGAAGAGTTGAGAGTTGCACACTTTTCAGGGTGCAGTCCTATGTGTGTTTTCCTGGGTGTAGGCTCCTCTGAACACTGTAGGTCTTCCTTTTGAGTTTATTATTATCATCATTTATTTATTTATATGCCAACATACATGTCACTTTACAAGTAAAAGAACAACAAAAAGCAATCAGCACTGCCAGTCTTGCAAATTGTAAGCCTTTGGCAGTTACAAAACATAAACAAAACCCTCACATATATATAGGGCAAGGAAGGAGTAATACAAATATGAAACTATGCAATACAATGGTAAAACAAGCTGTTGGGACAGTATGAAAACAGTGCAATGTAATATAAAGTAAACTGGCCAATGCAAACATGCTCAGGATTACATTGTAAATATCATAAATATTCCAGGTAGTACAAAAGGGTAATGTAAGTGAAATAGTGAAATTGCACATGTTGTTACAAATGACATATTTTTGTTAAAGCAATAAAATAAATTTAACTGATAAAAAAAAGCATGTGTTGCATATATTTCTGCTTTCTTCCAAAATGTTTTCATCTCTGAGGTATAGTCTTCTACCTCCCAAGCTTCCGTATTTCTGGAAGTGCTTCATGACCTATGAGAGCAGTGCCCTATAGGGCCTGTGCCAGTGCTTTCTAGGTAGGACCAGGTAATTCCGTCAAGGCAAGGAATGCCCTGTGCCAATGTTTTTCAAACTTTTTAACCTTCCAAGGCTCCCCTTTCCATGTTGGCTGATCTGTTGCTGCAGAGGCTTCTGGGCTGTGTGTCCTGTAGCATTCCCCAGCCTGGCACCCTCTCAGATGTGTTGAACTATGATTCCCATCATCCCAGCCAGTATTGGCCATTCTAGGTAGGAGATGGTAGGAGTTGTCATACAGTACTTCTGGAAGGGGGCAAAAATGGGGAATATATGCTGGGAACTCAACATGGTAGCTGGCCCTCCCCTGTAACCCTTATGCAGGGTACTCTTAAAGCATGCAGCCAATATACGTGAGGAGAGAGAATGGGAACAAGCATGCTAGCTCTGTACCTTTCCCAGCACCTTCCCCCCAGGGTTCTGCCCTTAGGATTTGGGAAGAGGACTTGATATTTTATATGAATTTGATTGTATGGGAACAAGAGTGCCTGTAGGGTATTCAGCTATCCTGTCTCAGCATGAGACCAGAATAGCATCAAAAAGCCACATTTTCATTGTGACTTTCACATTTTATGCAAAATACAACTTGCATGAAATTCCTGTTAGATAATTTTAGTTTATCTTTTCCATTTGTGGAACTAAGGACATTTGCCACTGCAAGCACACTAGAGCAGGCAGAGGAATCGTGAAGATACAAACATCCCATCCACTGGTGTTGTTCTTTATTCATTCATGCAATGAGACCACAGTGCTTCCATTTTCCAGTACTACACAATTTATAGAAATGTGTTAACGCTCATGCAGTTGCCCAAGCTTTTTCCAAGACTACTAAAAAAAAAAAAACCCTCAGGGTGTCCTGCAGTAGTTACCACACAAAAGCAAAGCAAATTGGCATTTCATCATTCTTTTTTCCCTACTGTCACAGAGGGACTCACATTCACAGAGGAACTCCCTTGATAGAGGAGTCTCTCTGGTCCAGAGTTTCCCTCCACACATAGGGCAGAGGGGGAAGAGTAAACTCATTGAATCACTGGGATTTACCTACATCAGTCATCATTCACCCATCATTCAGCAGTTGATTCAGTGGGGCTGTCCTGGTTGGAATTACATAAGATATAGGCCAAAGTTGTTAGTGGAAGGAAGGCAGGATCTGGTCATTGTCCCTCCTTGGCTTCAAGAGCCATGTGCTCTGCTGAAGTGGTGGGTGTGCCTAGAAGAACCCCAAACTTGTATTGCAGCTAGAGATTTCAGAAGGCTACTGATGAAGTAATCTTGTATTATTAAACTTGGCGTGCTTCTACAGAAGTTCAGGGTTCCCTAGAACACTGTTTTGAAAACCAACACGTGAGGCAAACCAGCAAAAATCTGCTGAACTGGAGGCCATTCTTTGAGGATGTTTTATGCAGTCTGCTGCTTTGAATGATCAATAAGAGAGGCAGCAAGTTAAGGATGAGAAAGGATGAAGAGGAAAAGTGGCTGTGCATTATTGCAGGCTTGCTATGTGAAAAAATGCGGTTAACACTAAGTTGTTTTTGAAGAGTTTAGGAGAAAAGGTCAGTCCCTTTTTGGTTTTTTTAACACTACTACTGTGGCCGCCGTCAACTTGACCTATCCTCAGTTTCCCACCCCTCTTTAGTCATGTTGCGTACACCCCCTTGAGCAACTACTGGGCAGGAGCTGAGCAAAAAGAGAAAGGCAGGTTTCTTGGTAAGGTGCCAGCATGGCAGCACCACCTTGAGGAGATTTTTTAAAAGAGTAACAAAAGAAAGAGCAGAAGTGTTAAAAAAAAAAAGTCCAAAATCTGTATTAGTGTAGCCTGTAATAAAAGTACCTAAGGCAGTTTCAACCGAATGACATTTTGTGATTAATAAAATGATTGAGAGTCAGTATGTTGTAGTTGTGTGAATTTTGGACTAGGACTAAGTTTTCATAGCTGATGGGGATAGAAACCTTGGTTTCCCACTCAGTGGTGGAAACCCACTGGATGACTGTGAGCAAGTCACCCTCTCTTAACTTTAAAGGAAGGCAGTGGCAAACCTCCTGAAGAAATCTTGTCAAGAAAACTTTATGAGAAGGTCGCCATAAGTCAGAGGTGACTTGAAGACATGTAAGAGGAACAACAATGAACAACAACAAAATAATGTTACTACTAATACCAGTTTTGGAATTTTGCTAAAGAATGGCATTGCTGTTTTGACATGAATACAAATGGGGGCAGGGTAACACTTGTTTGACCAGTTGAATCTGGGCTGGGTATGTGTTCACATCTGGGCACACGTGCTCAGGCACAGCTAGTGGGTGCATACACTAAAAGGAATGTGAGAAAAGGACTTGAAGAGGGCTACCATTTGTGAATTAAAAAAACAAAAACAGAGTACACATCAGGATATCAGAAATGAACTTCTTTCTCCTATGTTGCATGCCGTCAAGGGATTTGATATGATATATAAAGACATGAAGCCTGAGAGATGGCTTATCAGAGAGAGTAATGTGATTGTAGTGAATTAGAAGAAGAAGAGCCCGTTGAGACAAAAATGGATGTTTATGTACAACCAAGTGGCCTGCCTGGCCTTTGCTGTTGCATTGTTCCTTTCTTGCTGGTACAATCTATATTGGGCATCCCCCATTGATAAAACATGTGAAAGCTACCTCATACAGAGCCTAACCATCAAGCCATCTAGCTCTAACTTTGTATACTGAGAGAAGCCTCAGCTTTCTGAAACTCTTTTGTCGTGAGAGATCAGAAATTGGGTATTGGGTCTTCTGTATACAAAGCTGCCTCTGAACTTTGGTCTCTGCCTTTATGAAGAGTGGACGTATCCTCTGGAAACTATATGTCTAAAGACAATGTGGTTTTCTTTAATGTATGTAGAGCTTCACATCTCACCCCAACTTTGGTAACTTGTGTTTGAGCCTTGGGTAAACTGGGGATTCTGGACAACAGATTTGCAGCATGAATGGTGCATGTTGGCCCACGAACTGGGTTTGAAACCAGTTCCTGGGAATAGGAAGGTGACTTTTTAAGAAAGGTATGATTGCAGCCTGTAGCTTCAATCTTGTACCATACTTTTGTCCTTTTGGAGTCACTTTGACTCCATCTTTTGTTGTTCCTTCAAGTTGATTCTGACTTTCAGTGATTCTGTCCTAGTGTTTCTTGACACAATCCCATATTGGGGGAAAAGGGGGAAATGAAATTAAAATAAAATAGATTTATTCAGAAGGAGGCTTGCCATTGGCTTCCTCTAATGCTAAGAGAGTAAAACTTGCCCAAGATCACCCACTGGGTTTGCATGTCTGAGTGGGGAGTTGGTCTCCTAGAGTCCTATCCTGTCACTCAAATCACTACACCATGCTGGCTGTCATATAACTGCTGCTAACCCATTAAGCATACCACATTTACTGTTGCTTTCCCTTTTTTGCTTAGCTTCTGCAGTCTCCTTCACCTTGCTGACAGTCTGGTAACTTCTCATTCTGTTTTATGTGGTTAAGTTACCCAGGCTTTGTATTTTTTTCCACTTCCATTGACTGCTCCAATCCAGTTCTTCTTTTCTCATTCTGCTCAGGATTTCCCCAAGTCATGTGGTTATGGATTTTTCAATGGCGCCTTGACCATCAAGTTTCTTCAGTTGCATATTGTAATTTACCTTCTGTTTCGGTCATGATGTCAACTTCCCATCTTCAAATGTAGCTCAGCTCCTGGAGTAAAAACTTCCTACTTTTCTAACCGAAGGTTATAAGTGAGGTTGACAACAAGAGATGTCTGCCTCAAGTCTTCCCTTTCAGGATACTCTATCCTTTTGCTAACTCACAGGTTTCTGGATTCCCTGGCTCTCGTCAGTCAGCTTTCTTTGACTATTAAGCATGTTCACTCCTCTTTGAACTGCCTGGGGTGAGGTTCCACCTGGCCTGTGGAGTTGGTATGCCAAATCCTGGACTTTCTCTCTGATTCCTATATTTTTCTACCGTCCAACTCTGATTCCTTTACATAAACAGCAAATGTATATTAATCAATTATAACAAATTTGCTGTTTGGATTGGTAGCAAATTTGGATTGGTAGCACAAGACGTTTCATCACCACCATCTGAATGATCAGACTATTTACATTTTTAAAGCATAAAATACATTTATTTGATTAAAATTTTTGAACAAGAAGTTTCCTAACTTCCTGTCAAAGAAAATATGCAGCAAACTAGACACTTAGTGAAGTTTTTTAAAAGTAAAATGTAAGTATAAAATTATATATTTAACATAGATTGGCTTAATGTTACACATTTTTATTCTGAAGCTGGAGTTAGTACATTTCAGCTAACTCAGACTCCACAGCCCTAGTTCCCACTATTAACACTTAAGGGCCCCCTCCCATTTTTTTTCTCATTCCCCAGAGTTTGGGATTTTTCCAAGTCCACCTACATCTTCTCAGTTGTGCATGGATGTGCTGTTGTGGCCACCTTGGTGACAGTGGCGCTCACCTCAACATCAGAAATTGGGGGAGTGATTATAACAGTGCTTCTCTTGCAGAAGCTGGCTGTTTTCAAAGACTGGTTCTGTTGAAGTGAGCCAGCCTTCAGAATCTCCTGACCCAACTACTCACATTCTGCTTTTTTATTGAGCCCAGTTGCCCAGACTTGTTCAGCTCATTGTAACAGTTGCTGGGCCGTGACATCATATTCATCGGCCAAGAGCAGCTAGATGAGAACCCATCAGGATCCACACTGTGATGCGGAAAAGCCTATTGCTGGCCATCTTTAATTAGCTAATCAAGATCCATTCGTTGAATGAGACACTCAGTTGGCTCGACATGGCAAAGATAAAAGCACAAGAAGGCTGTGTGCAGCATAACCGCTTTGCAGAAGAACAAAGGGTTTTTAACTTTGAACATAAGGGGTTAAAGATAATTGTTGACAGTTCTGTGCCAGCTATTAATCAGCCTACTTGGGGCTATTCAGCTATAATTCTGTGAATTTCAACAGTTTTGAGATGAAAGATAAGGGAAGGAAAGTCATCCCTGAAGGTTCAGGGATGCTTGCAGTAGGCTTTTCCTGTAACATCTTTAGCTGATTTAAAAAATACCCTGGATTAGAGGGCTGTCTTAGTTGATCATGGTTACCGTATCCCCCTACCATGTTACTGAATACAGCAAGTGCCAGAACATGTGCTTAATCTATATATTCAGAAATGCCATCAAACACACAAGCTGATGGCAGAGCTTGAAATAACCTTCATTGGTATTCTTAGAATTCACAAGTTGAAAAATGGCATGATTCTGGGCTGCTGTTTAGCTCTGTGTGTTCCACCTGTTTCTGTCCTAAGGAAAGTTAATTGACCTGGAATACAGTCTGGAGATTGTAGCTTCCAACCTTCCTTGTAACTTCTCCTCTATAACTCCAGGTTAGTCCACAGCCCACATACTTGAGCAGGGGGTATGGTTTCTATTTGTGTGGTTTCTGTGTGTGTGTGTGTTCGTATGTGTGTGTATGTGCACAGATGATCAACAAACCAGGGTTTGGAGTGGTGACCACAACACACAGGTTTCGGAGAAAAGCCCAGGCCTCATGTGACTTGCTGGAACTGTCGCCTCTACTTCCCCTCATCAGAAACCACATCCTTGTTTACATGGAGGTTAGAGATGAGTCACCTCCTCCCGTGGTGCAATGCGCAGCCCGCCAAAAAAGCTGCAGACCTATGTTGGTCTCTGCCTCATTTTGCTGCTTCTACTTTGGAGTGCAAGACGGACATCATGGATTTAATGGATCCATTAAGATCAAGTATCTGGTCACTAATGTGGGACTGCTGATAGGGAAGGGGGTCTAATAAATCATGCCCCTACCTCCTTCACTTTTTTAGGAAGTTCCCATTACTGGCATATAAGAAAACAATCTCTCTTGATTTATGACCCTGGGGATTCCTGTGCATGTAGTGATTGCCCCAGGATGCTGTTTTTTGAATCTGTATTAGAGTTCTTCCCATCCTCCATGGGAAAAGGACCTCCTGTCCCTATAGAGTTCACAGCTGAATGGAAATACAATGTGTGTGCCAGAGGGAAGATGTCTTCTCCTGACTGCAAGTTTCCATCTGCCTGAATGTATATCCTCCTCCATTT
Organism: Ctenosaura bakeri; assembly: GCA_948474755.1. Taxonomy (NCBI): domain Eukaryota; kingdom Metazoa; phylum Chordata; class Lepidosauria; order Squamata; family Iguanidae; genus Ctenosaura; species Ctenosaura bakeri. The sequence goes on along the minus strand of CAOLHI010003928.1, from coordinate 42,958 downwards.
TTTAGAAATTATTTTTAGGGAATTATTTGAGAGAAAGGAAAACAAGGTGTTTTGCTGTGCCATTACCTGACTGAACTATTTGATAGTTTGCCATAGAAGGGAACACTAAGAATTATCTTTCTGGGTTTGGCAGTAGCCACTCACTTTGTATAACAGCTAGGCTGCAGTGGCAGTATGATGTAGTACAGTGCTGCTTAAGCTGTGTGATATGAGGGACCAGCAATGATTGTTTTCCAGTGCACAAGGCTGCAGTTGTTTTTTCCTTTGCTGGAAACTCACCAGGGACCAGCACCTGCTGGCTTGTGGACTGGCACCAGTCCATGGACCATCACTTTGAGTAGCGCTGATGTGGTGTGCATTGCTATATACCACTAGCCACATGCCTTTGCTTTGTGATAGTTGTACATCTCCTGGCTTGTGAATTCTTTACTGTCTGTGCATGTTTCTCAGGAATCTTCCAAGGTGGGCTTGCAGAAGAAAAGAAGCATACTCTTCTAGCCCCTTTGTGCAGAGCTTGAGAATAATTCCACCCAGACTAGAAAGAGAAAGGGCTCTGGCTTCCTCTAGATCCTTCCCTTCCACTGCTTGGGAAAGATCCTTTTTGAATAGTAACACCTGGCTTCATGCTGGCTGAGGATTCAAGGGACTGACCAGACATGGAACTTTTCCAAACTTTGTCTTCAGTTTCTTCTCATTCTCAGGGCTTCTGTAAGAGCTGAAGATTTCTCACAGTTGGAAGCTGTTGCTCTTCCTCCTCCTCGGTTTATCTGATGCCCATTGCCTCACTTATGTTTCCCTCACACTCTTGTCTCTTGAACTAGTTTGGTGGTTTGGTGTGACTGTCACAGGTCTCTCTTCCTCTTTCTTGCCTGCCATCACTCCCATATACCCTCACACTTTCTCTTTCCCTCCCTCCCTCCTTTTCAAGGAGGTGATACCCTTTGGGCTCATTGCCCCATTGGCTCTAGAGCATGGAATGAGGTCATTACCCAAAATGCAGTCCCATGATAAGGGCTGCTGACAAGCATGCCAGAGTAGCCTCCTGTCTCATCATTCCCCAGTGTCCCCTGTTGACTGAACCCAGGGACCTATATTGTTGGCACACACTTGGGAAAACATACATAGGTCAGTACTACTCAAAGCTGTGGTCTGTGGATTTGTGCTGATCTGTGAGCCACTGGTTGCCAGTCTGCAGCAAGTTTCCAGAAAAAGAGAAGCCATTTGTAGCCGACAGGCACACATATGACACCAGCCTTTGGCACATTAGAAAAAACATTGTGAGTCCCCTACATGAGGTGCAGGGTACAGTCACATGTAGCTCATTGGAGTAATTTGAACTGCTTTGTTCACTGTGCACCATATTCTGGTTCCCCTCAAGTTTCACTGGGATCCTCAAGACATGGCTGCTGAAACTGCTTGGGCTGTTATGTGTATATTATTCCTCCAGGTTTTTTAAAATTATTATTATTACACAAACTCCCTTTCCACTGATAACTTTCTAAAATTTAACCAATTCCAATCTTTTCCCAGCAGTGGAAACTGTTCTTCCTGCCACCCGTCACCCACCTATTCTGGCCTTGGGTCCCTTGTCAATATTTGCCATTCGTGGGCCATCACATACTCACTGGATGGCTTGGTTTCCTCTTTTTCTCCTTTTGATTTGGCTGCCCCTGCATCACTTGAACTAGGGCAAGCAAAATTTAGCATGTTTCAGTTTGTTTATACTAGCATGAGATCCAGCATGGTGTAGTAGTTTGAATGTTGGATTACGACTGGAGACGAGGGTTTCCTGGTCTCCCAAGAATCCCTGCTTGACCATGGAAACCCACTGGGTGACTTTGGGCAAGTCATATTCTCTCAGCCTCAGAGAAAGGCAAAGGCAAACCCACTCTGGACAAATCTTGCCAGTAAAACCCTGTGCTAGAGTTATGGCTGCCATAAATTGGAAATGATGTGAAGGCACACAAGAACAATTTTTTTCCATTAAAGCAAGCTCCCCATAACTTCTTTTGAGGAAAACCTAGCTTTTTAGAAATCCAGAAGTGGACTTCTGGGCAGTTTTGTTCCTGTAGGCAGTGTGGCCCAGAGCAGTTCTCTGTCTCAAATAGATGGTTGACTCTCAGTTCAGGGAGTGCGAATGTGGTAAAACTTCAGGAGTTCTTGTGATAGTGTACATTAATTCCTTTTTCGTTAAGTTGGTTATGACAGGATTTTGAAATATAGAGTGTGTGTATGAGTCAAAAGAACCATGGATTTTTCTCCATTGCCCTTTGTTAGTAGGCTGCACTCATGCCAGCATGCCTTCCAGGTACGCAGGTTTCCAGCACTCTTTGATACTTCTCTGACTCTCCCAAACTTGGCATCAAGTTCGCTTTCCTCCCTTGCCCCTGGAAAGAGTTGCACATCTGCTAAGACTTTCTTTGATGGTGAGAAGCCCGCCAGATCTTTCTTTTCAGCACACCTGTCAGTTTCAGTCTTGGCTCTGATCAGTTTCACTTGCTGCCTTGTTGTGGCTGAGCTGACACATAATGGAACCTGGGTTACATGTTTGAATTGCTAGATTACTCAACAAGTGCCTGTATGAACCAACCTGTGAACTGTAAGCAGAAAGCAGCAATGGTGGAGGATGTTGTGATAGTAGCACAAAATACACACCAATGGTATGAGGAAACTCTAGAAAAGTCTTGATTTTTCTAATAGGCTCATGACTTTTCCAGCTGCAAAACAGCTTGTTGGATGAATTAATCATAAAGATTTTTTTTAATGGAATAACTTGTGTGGCCAGAGATCTGGTCCTCATTGTTCAGGTAATGAATGTGCTGCAGGCAAAGAGTATGTGTATTGCAGAGAGGGCTTTACAGGGTGAAGGTGAATGCTTAAGGAGATGAACCCTATCCCTTGCTGGTAACCAATTTCTCTTGTAAGGAAAATTGTCTTTCCTGACCCCAAATATGTCACCAGCCTAGACCACCTTGGGTGATAGGTAGAGTTAGTGGCACCCACTTCCAAGTCAGGTATTTTGAGATGCAGAAGCCAAGAGTTGGTTGCTGCTGGCTTGTGTTTAGAGCTGATGGAAAATGCTTCTTGGTCACTTTTGCCACAGACTTTCCTGACATGGCATGCTCTGTTTGATAACAGTACAGTTATGCTATTATGGCTGTGGATGATTGGTACTGTAGTCAGATATCCCTGTCAAGTTGGGGAAGCCTATTCTATGCCATCTTCAGGATTGTGTTCACTTGATTTTATTGTACTTTGTGGGGACAGAACCTGGAGTACGGTTTGTGTAGAAGAGAACTAACTTCCTGTGGAGGTTCATAGAGATCATGGGAAATTTCCAGCTTAGTGTTGCTCAGGTAGGAAGGATTTTTTTTAAAAAAAAAATTGTCTGGACTTGAGCCCTGATCTGGCTGCAGACTCCTCTAAGTGTCTCCAACTCCAAATAAATACTTTATTTATTTGAAGATTTTATTTCAAGATTTTCACCCTTCTCTTCTGCTAGGAAGACTCCCATATTACTCTTACATGTGGTTAATGAAAACAAAATATTGCTTGGCTACTGGCCACTTCAGAGCTAAAAGTCATAAAATAAAAGCAAAAAGGAAAGGGGAAGAGGAGGGAAGAACAAGCTCCGGCAGCAGTCCTTAAAGTGGTAGCTTTTAAAATGGACCACAGGAAAAATACTTCAGAGAAAGGACGACAATGGTTTTTCAGCGCAATGGCCCTGCTGCTCACTTCACTCTGATGTAATTTGCTAGAATGGGTCACTTATGAGTCCAAACTAGATGTAGGGGAAATGAGAGAAATTTGGGACTAGCAGTTATTGTGTGGGATTGATAATGATCTCCCATTTTCTTGTTGCAGCTGACCAAGTATATGGTGACCAAGACATGCATGAAGTGGTCCGGAAGCACTGTATGGACTACCTGGTGAGTGCAAGCGGAGGGTGTCTCCTCAAGGCCAGGTTTCTATCTCTACCTTTAAATCTGGCATCCAAAAGTTGAATTGCCAGGGGCTTGGACCTGATTGTCCTTCTGGTCTTTTCTAAATCTATGATTCTGTGAACACTGGCAACCAATGAAGAGCTTGGGGTTTCTTCTCTAGAGATTCCTTCTTAACAGTAAGCAGCTCTCTCCTGGGCAGAAGTCATCCTGTCTCCCATCCATTTGGAGCCCTGCAACGTTACTGCAGCTTCCTGTCTTTTTAGCTCCCAGGCCTGGGAGAAAGGATTTAGAGGGGTACAGGGTGAATCTCCATATTAAACAATCTCTCTTTAAAACTGCAGTCTAAGGAGCTATAACGCAACCATGGTCACGTGGAATTGTGTAGTCCCAGAGGGGACAAGTCACATTGCTCTAGCTACAGGAGTGCTGCCTCTTTTGTTTTCTGAGCAGCTTTTCCCTCTTGCTTCTTTTTGCTCCATGTCGGAGCCTTTCTCCATCTGATCTTGAGGTCCTTCCATCTTGCAGATGAAGAATGCCGATTACTTCTCCAATTACGTGACAGAAGATTTCACCACCTACATCAACCGGAAGCGGAAGAACAACTGCCACGGCAACCACATTGAGATGCAGGCTATGGCAGAGATGTACAATCGACCTGTGGAGGTTTACCAGTATGGCACAGGTACACACAAACTCCAGTGTCACTTCCTCTCCTCTGAACTCTGGCAGCTTCCCTGAACCCAAGGGGTACCAGCCTCTCATTTGTCTACCAAAGTGGCTGATCCCATAAAAAAATGTTTGGGCAGGATGTCTGTCCCAGAGCTCTTGAGCGCCTTTTCTCTCCCTTCCAGAGCCCATCAACACTTTCCACGGCATCCATCAGAACGAGGATGAACCTATCCGAGTGAGCTATCATCGCAATATACATTACAACTCGGTGGTGAACCCCAACAAAGCTACCATTGGGGTAGGGCTAGGACTACCCTCCTTCAAGCCAGGGGTGAGTCTTTCCTAGGCAAGTTCTAGGGGATGAGACCAAATATTTCTTTACTTTGAGCAAGAGGCCAGCGTATTGCTATTGTTTCCCACCCTGGCTCCTTGCAGCTGTCGCATCAGAATAAAAGCTGCATGTTATGACACACTCAAGCCATGGTCAACTGAGTAAAGGTTGTTTGTAGAGTTGAGAGGGTTGAGAGATGGCAAGGAGAGTTTTGATGGAAGAAAAGGGGCAGGGAGGAATGAGAGTTGCTAAGCAGTGCAGCCTACTGTGGATTTGCTGGTAGTTGGCCCTGGATGGTGATATTTTTTTATAAAACATTTCCATCTCACAATTCTTCAGAAAGATCCTCTCCCTTCCAGCATGGTCTTGAACTAGGGCATGGTCTAGGATTGGAACAGGCTGCCTGTTAGATCTGGGGTGAGCTACTGTGTCCCCTCATATGAGTTTTGAACTACATCCTCCATAATACATCACCACTGCCAATACTGGCGAGAGCTGATGGGTGTTAAGGTTAGCTTAGACCAAAAAGAGATCACCTTCCCCAACCCCTGTGTTGGAGAGATGAGAGAATCTGTCCAGAGTATGGAATGACTGTGTGCCTGTCACATTGTTGCTGCCCTTACACTTCAGGTATGGCCATCTGACTTTCCTATGACAGCAAGGGAGTAGCAGCCCCAGAATGCCCTCTTTTTGTCACTTCCAAGCAATCTGTGAAGAGGCAGGCAAAGCAGATCTTGCAGCCACTAGGAAAGCAGCTGCTTTCCTAACTTTTCCTTTCCTCTTCTGGATCTAGAACAGCTTCCATTTGTGTAGTGCTGCTGCAGCAGCATTTACAGTGGGTGAATCCTGTCCCTTCCATTCTCCGCAGAGGGGAGAAAGAATATATGTGCTCTGTCTGGATAACCATAGGGCAGGCATTGCTCCTTCTCCTCAACTTCTACATTAGCATTATGTTATACTCATCACTAACAAGGCCAGTATATCTCTTATTTGAGGAAAGAGTCTGGCTTTTTTTTTTAATGAGCCTTAGACAGCGGGTTGAGAGCTAGGTCTAAGCCTTCCATGGATGTGCTGAACCTTCCCTGCTCCTCGTAGTATGCTGAGCAGTCCTTGATGAAGAATGCAATCAAGACATCAGAAGAGTCATGGATCGAACAGCAGATGCTGGAAGATAAGAAACGAGCAACAGACTGGGAAGCGACCAACGAGGCCATTGAAGAGCAGGTTGCCAGGGAGTCCTATTTGCAGTGGCTGCGCGACCAGGAAAAGCAGGCCAGACAGGTTTGGCTGACTTTCTCAGACATGAGGGGAATGAGGGCAGTATCTTGGGGATCAGTAGAGGCTGGGGCTGTGTGTCTCTTCTCTCCAGTGGGAACTGGCTCACATGCCAGATTGATTCAGGGGAAGTGAGGAAGTCCCCCTGTACCCTTGAGTAGCATCCCCCTTTTCTTCTCTCCACAGCCCCGCAAAGCCAGTGCTACCTGTAGCTCTGCCACAGCAGCTGCAGCTAGCGGTTTGGAAGAATGGAGTGGCCGCTCTCCACGTCAGCGCAGCTCAGCGTCTTCCCCAGAGCACCCCGACCTGCACAATGAGCTAAATGCTGGCAAACCGCCTTCCCCTGGAAGCACAGCAGCTCTTGCACTTACCAAACCCCCCTCGCCATGTGCTCCTGGTGAGTGCCATGTGGGTCAGGGCAGGGAACACCAGATCTCCTTGCCAGAGAAGGGCCTCTGCTATGCCAAGTATTTTGGGGACAGTGTGACACAGGAAACAGCTAGGAAGTGGATTTGACATTCAAGCCACTCCATACCCTTTTCCAAACATTAGCACACAGTACAGCTGCAAAGCCCATGTGTGTGTCCATGCCCATTCTGGTGGCCCACATTGGCGGGAAATGGCCATGCAGTTTGCCACTTTCCTGCCTAGAAAAGTAGCAGGTGCCCAGCCTGGGTTTTCATGCCAGAGCCGCAGTGCGGCCATCCCCTTATATACCATAGAGGCATTCTGTTTTGGGACACTGTTATTTCTATGAAGGTTGAACCTATCTTTTCATATCAGAAGGTAGAGTGGAATAGCTACAGGTGCCATTACCACAATGCAGTGTTGCAGCCTATGTCTTGAAGGAACTGCAGGCTAGGAACTACACATATGTATCTGGCACGGAGCACAAGGAGACAGGACAAGAAACTGAATCATTTTTCCAGTTGTGATGCCTGAAACAGTTCACCTTGAATGTATATGTAAAAGCAAAATTTCAAATCAGAACATCAGAATTTTAAAAAGGGAATAAAGTAACTACACATAATAACCCTGTACAATCAGAAACTGGAAATAAAGCCCTTTTCAGAGAAGAGATCTAGCTGTGAAGTACACTTGGCCTCAAAACTGTAAATATATCCTGTAGGGTTGGATACTCAAACCCTTTGATTTGTGCAAAAGAATCAGAAATTTCCACAATCAGAGGGAACGCTAAAAGCAGAAGTCCCCCCCCCCAGACACTTCCCTAGGAAAGCACCTCTACAGATTTGACTGCCTGGTAACATTAAATAAAGGGTGTGGACTGTGTGGCCCTTCAGATGATGCTGGACTGCAGTGCCCAGCATCTCTTGCCATTGACAGCACTGGCTTGGTCTGAAGGGAGCTGCAGTCTAATAACATCTGAAAGGTCATGTATCCCCCACCGCTGACTTATAGCACATGGAGGAGGCCCATGAGATGTTCATTGCATAACAGAGAAGGAGCAGGGAGAGCAAAGCAGAAGCTGTACAGCATCCACATCCACAGTGCTGGATTAATAATCTCATTGCAGCAGAGAGGAGTTTGAGTCTTCCTATTGGCCTCACCTCCATTGTCATTTGACTGTATCCATATTATAATCGTTTTGAGGATATTTTATCGGATTTAGTTGCTGCCAGGGGGCATCCTGATATTTGCCTTTGAAGGGGATGTAGATCTCCTGGTGGTCCCTTAAAGGAGAAAGAGAAAAAAAGAGAGCACATCAAAACCTGTAGGTGGCCTCTGGTGGTGAATAGAATGTAAATTAGCCTGTGTGTTCTGACTTAGCTAAATGTTCCACCCTGTTTTTCCACCCCTACACAGGTACAAGCAGTCAGCTTTCTGCAGGTGGTGGCCGAGCAACCCCTCCCTTAGTGTCATTGTATCCAGCTCTGGAATGCCGGGCAATAATGCAACAGATGTCACCCACAGCATTTGGTGAGTGCCCTCCCTTCTGCTAGGCTGCCAGCACACAATAGAGAACTGACTCCATCCTTTTAGCTGTTAAAAATGGCATCCCATGTCCTTCGGAGGGCATTGTCATGTTATAAGTAGAAGCTCTCCATTTTTTCTAGTACAGAAACTTAAATTCAGTAGCTGGGATCAAGTGGGCCTCAACACATGTCCAACGATTTCTCCAGTCCTCCTATGGAATAGAAACTAGTTTTCAAAGTTTTGAGCTGTACTTCATAAGATTCTGGACAAATAATTGGATTCCATATTAGATAGCACATTTCATGCGATATGACATGATTGCAGCTATCCAGACCAATCTTTCTCCATCCTTTGCATGAATTCATAGGAATAGGTTGACTTTCTTATGTGGAGGTCACCTACAGCCGCTTTCCACAACATAATGTTTTCCAGATGTTGTTGGGTCCTAGCTGATGATTGGGAATGATAGTGACTGTAATCCAAAACAGCTGGAGGTCACAATTGTGGGGGAACCTGAATGGTAGCCTCTTATGATAAAACATACATAGCCTAATTCAGCTCTGAGTGCACACTATGGATGGATGTTAAGGGGCAGTGCAGAGCAGAAGAAAAATGAAGCGTTATAAGAAGGAGTCATGGATCATAGTGCTTAAAACCTAGACATACTTTTACATTTGTGTCTTACATTATGTGATAATAATTTATGTTTTAATTCCCAAGGGAATACTTCCAAGTTCCTTAAAAAAGAAGGTAGGGGAGAGGAGCTCTTCTTAAACTGGGCTGGGTACCAGAATCTGAAAACTACAGATACTGGAACTGGAAAATTTGCAGCTTTGGATGTAGCCTATCTTCATCTGAGTGAAAACTCATTTTGACTTACCTTGTGAGGTTTTGGCGCAGGTGTTGAGGTAGCTGACATGAAGGAAGCTATATTGCAATCTGCTTTGGAGCACAGGGTTTTGTGGTGGTGCAGCATGGGCAATACATGGAACTGAAGGGGCGAGATAGACTGGATATGGTGAGGCACCATTGGGCAAAGGACTGAGGAGCACGGGTGAGAGGGGACAAGAGAATGGCTGACATGATAGGCCGGGGATCAGGGAACATCTTCCTTCCCAGGATGAGTGGACTCCAGCTCCCATTGTTCATCGCTATTATCTACGCTTGCGAGGGCTAATGGGAGTGAGAGTCCCACAACTTCTGGAAGGTCCCCACTTTCCCCCATTCCTGCTCTGTGACTGACCCTGACCCTTTCCACTGCTTCTCCTTTGGCAGGCTTGAGCGACTGGGATGATGATGAGATTCTGGCTTCTGTGCTGGCTGTGTCACAACAGGAGTACTTGGAAAGCATGAAGAAGAGCACCCTGCACAGAGACAGTGGCTCCGACAAGAGTTGATAACTCGCTGGTGGCTCCCGCGTTCACCTGACACACCCCTTAGGTGCATGTTTTTGGCCGGAAGGATGACGACAATACCTGGGACCCCTCCCCTCCTTCTCTTCCTCCTCCTCCTCCGCTGCTGCTGATCGACGCTCCTTGGGCTGCCCCTTTTGCTCCTCCACTTTTGACTCTGCATCCAACTTCCCTGCTCCCCTTGGTTTGTTGGGGGAGAGGAGACAGCAAGAGAGGGACAGGACCTCCTCAAAAAGGAGCTGGAACACGCACAAACTGGGGCATGCTGGGCTTCCCCCTTCATCAGCCATTCTTTCATTATTAAAATGGAATAATTGATCTGGTCCTAAGTGAGCCCTCCCCGCTTTGGGATGTGTCAGTGGGGAGGGGGAGATGTTATAATTTTCTTATGGAGGATGAGGGAAGGTGGACCAAGGTTGAATTGAGAGGAGTGAGGCACAGCTGCTTCTAGACGAAGTAGTGGGCAACTGTAAAGCCTGCCAGGTTCCCTCCTCCCCGGGATACTGGGAGGGGATGGGATCTGGCATTTCAGGCAATGAGAGAGGGGTCAATAGTGTGGGCTATTGTTTCCTGCCCTTTCAGTGAAGAGGGACCCTCTGCCTGTAACCGTTTGAACCGCTCCATCATCACACGAAGAACAACTCTGCCTCACATGTGCAGTGGAACCACCTGAACGGCTGCCTCTTCTCTCTCCCTGCAATTATATGCCTCTTCTTTTTGCTTCCCACCCATGTGTAATTTCCCATATGTTCACATGTGGCTCCTGATCACCCCAACGGGGGCCACAGCTACCATGGTTGCAGTGGTTTGTCCAGCACTGTGGTCCCTCTGGTGCTGCTGCTGTGCTTCTCAGCCTTTCTTTGTCTCTCCTGCTGCTGCCTCTTTGATTCTCCCTGTGCCTAGCAGCAGGGGAGGGGCATCACTCACCATTCAGTGTCCCTGCTTCCCCAGGAACAGGTCTGGTCTCAGCAGCAGAATACTGAGGTGATGTTGGTCACCAAATGAACACAGAAAGTCAAAAGATGGAAGGGGCAGCAGTGAGAAAGATGCCAGGCTCTCTTGAGGTGAAACTAGACCTTGCATTCAAGGGTGAGGGCAAGTTGAAACAGGGCTACATATCTTACTGGGTCCTGAACTGAAGGTCAGTAAGCCCTAGAAAGGAAATTTCTAGCAAATTTACCTCTTGCAGGTGCTTGTCTTCCTCAGTACTACTGTAGTTATAACCCATCTACAGTGGCAATGTGTGCTCTCTCAGCCTGGCTCTGACTGTCACTTTCATGTAATGGCAAAACATGCTCAGCCACTCCATCATCACCCTGAGTCCAAAATCCATGGGTGAAGGTGGGATTTTCTGGAGTTCTTGCCTCCTTTTATTGCTTTCTGAGGCAACTTTAAAAGGGGAAAGGAAGGGAGATAGACTGCTGCTTTAGATGAATTGGATCCAGAGACTCCATGGACAACTGGATGAAAAAAGTGAAATCTGGTGCCTGAAAATAAAGTATGGGAGAGTTGACCTCCTGCTCTCACTTCTTTCTCTGTGTTCCTCCCTTCCCTTTTCACCTGTGAGATGGATGATCGGTTCCCATGGACAAAAGGAGAAACTGAAGCGGAAACAGTTGATGCACGTGTAGTCCACGCAAACAAAACCTCAAGCCCGTTTCTTTACAGGATAGGTTGGTGGTTACCAAAAAAACCATGCCGCTAATAGCTGGACCTTGACAGTGCAGCCTTTTCTTGCTTCCTCACAAGCTCCTTGGCTCTTTAAAGTCAGTTCCCTAGGCTAATGGTTCTCAAGTTTTGTTCCTCCAAACAGTTAGAGCATGAACTCCTAAAAGATTGACCTTCATAGCTGGGTCTTCTGGGAGTTATAAAGTATATATGGTCAAAGGCTGAGGAACATGTGCTTAGATTACCCAAGAGAGTAACAGAGCTGCTGGTGATCAGCTGTTTAGAACTGAATGCTGCATAGGGTCCTCTGACCAGATGCTGGTTAACTGCCAGTCAGATTCCTTGGCCAGAAGTACCAAATTCTGCAAGGGTGGTATAAGCAGAGTAAATCATGTAAATATAACCTTGTTTTGATCTAGTAAAGCAATCAAATCAACTTGAGATGCATTAAATGGGAGGATATGCACACTCAGCCTCACTAGTAACTGTTCCTTTGACTGTGCCTCAAGGAATTCCAAAAGGAGGTTGGAAGAATAAGAGATGTTCTAATGGAGTTGTTAAAAATGCAGGGCTTTGAAAAGGAGAGTGGGGAGGGAGAATCCCTTGCCCACCAGGTGCTTCATTCATTATCTTTGCCTTTTAAGATCCCTGCTGTCTTGTGTCCTGCCAACTTGTTAAAAGAAAAAGAAAAAAGAAATCTGAGATTCTCATGGGTTCTGAAGGCAGGTTCTGACAGCAGTCTTTCAGAAAGTCCAGGTCCTTCCATACAGGACTTTATGTATTTGGAGTGGGGGAAGACAAGTTAAACAAATACACGCTATCTAGTTGATCTGTCCTTTGATCTGAACCTCACTCCTGACTTGCTGTCCTGTCCCCTTATCTCCACTTTCTTCTTGGGATGGCTTCAAAGGTTGCTGTGAGCCACCATTAGAATTTCTGCCCTCCAACCTCTAGGGAAAACTGGTTTTGAAGTCACAACATGGCAATTCTGACTTGGCATCCAGCTCCCATTTCCAATAGAACGAACTAGCGCGTGCTCAGTTTTGTGACTAGTTAATAGTCTTGACTTCTAAGCTGCCTCACGTTTATGAAAAAAATACAAAGAGTACTGCCAGTTTTAGGGCAAGTCAGTCATACAACCTGAGCCTGACCGAACATACTTTGCAGCGTGAGACAAAGGACAAGATGGCACCCCCTTTCATTTGATGTGTGTAAGCCAACTGTGTAATAATTGAATCTTGCTTCAACACTGTCCAAAGTAGTAGGTTCTTCTGCAGCTCCTCATGGAACCAGCCTGGTTAGGATCCATGACACACCCTGCTCCACTATCCAAGTGAGCAGCATGGGGGAAGGCCTTAAGAAAAGCAATGGTGCTGCCCCCACAGCATCTACCATCTGAGGCAGTTGCCTCACTGCGTAGCAGAAAAGCTTGACCACACATACGACCAACAAGGTGTAGAAGAGATTTCACACTAGCCACACCACAGGCCTCCAGTAACTTTCAGTGCTATTTGCTCCGTTGTCCCTACGTTTAGCCTGTAATGGCCAGTTCTGTGATTGGGGAGACAGCAGGAGGAAGGTCCAAGTCTTTGGTGAACCACAAACCTTCCCTAGCACAGCTGGGTTGAGCTACCACCTTTGAAAATAATACACAACAACATCTACACGGCCCTTTCCATCACAAATAACTTTATAGGCTTTTACGAAGTTCCTAGTCTGTAATTGTGCCGCTGCCTAAGTCGACAGAGAAGGGGCATCTACCAACTCATTGCTGCCTTGACCCTTCTGGCCCACTCCCACTTGTAGGTAAGGAGGATGTATGAGTTGCTGGGCAACAAGAGCCCCCTGTTCTGGTTTAAAATTGGCCCATGAGTGAAAGGAGCATTTATCAATCTGTCAGATTAGAGGAAGTGACATTGGACAGCTTGGAGAGAGAAATGAGATACCTGGGGTTGTGAGAAGAGAATATCTGAAGGTCAAGGCTGATCCTGTTGCTTCCAGGTAGGTGAGGAATAAATCCTAGTGTTGAACAGTAGCTGCAACTGTTAGTACTGCCAGCACAGGCCAAGGATGCATACTGAGAGTGATCTAGACCTGCAGCAGAAGAATCCTGAAATGGTAGAATAGATTAATATCAGTGTAGTAGGAGGGAGACTTCCTCATGTTTGAAAAACAATAAAAATTTCAAAACAGCTAATACAGTGACGAATGGGCTAGAAGAGACACGTTCTCCTAAGGTGAGAAAGTTTCTATTTGTATGAACCTGAATGCATGAGGAGAAAAAAAAAATATGGCAAAAAATCCTCCCCAAATGTTGTAGCTGGGTGGTATGCCCCGCGTCTACTCAGGATTCCACCGCTTCGTTTTGCTGCATTTGTAGATCAGACTTTAAACCAAGAGTAGTGATCATGTGGCCCTCAAGCTGCTATAGGACTGTAAATCCCATCAGCCCTACCTATCATAACCAATAGTGGGAGTTGTGAGCCAACAGCACAAGTTTGAAAGGAATAGATTGATTTTACAAGTTTCTTCCTCCTGCTTAGACAGGATGGATAAAGGAAGAATCCATAGAGGATTACTGACTAAAAGCTTTTTGTTCTTGTACATGCATCCTTGCTCTCTACTTCAACCACCACAATGTGCTCTAAAGTCCTTTATCCCACTTATGAGTCAAGCTGGAGCCCTGTCTCCTCCCATCCCATCTGAGCTTGATGCCAGTAGTCCAGTGTCAAGTAGGAAAAGGGAGCATTGGGGATCTTCAACAGGTTCCCATCTTGAGGTTGATGAGAAACAAGAGCTTGTTGTTGTGTGTCTACGAGTCATTTCCAACATATGGCAACTCTAAGGCAACCCTATTTTCTTGTCAAGATGTGTTCAGAGGAGCAATTGTCTTTGCCTCCCTCTGAGGCTGAGAGAGTATGACATGCCCCAGATCACCTAGTGGGCTTCCAGACTGAGCAGGGATTTGAGCCTCAGACTCTTGAAGACCAACATTCAAAGCACCACTCCACACTGGCTCTCAGAAGGTGATCAGGGGGCAAAATTCCTAGGACCCAGACCACTGGAGAACCTGGACTTGGGGTCCTTCCTGAACAGTAAACAATACATTACAAATAAAATTTTGGTTTCTCCACAGGCCAGACGGTGGCTAGAGTGTTGGTTGTTCAATCTGAGCATACCCATCTTCTATAATTAGCTCCATTTATTAATACGATTCAGAGATGACAAAGTGCAGCTTTATATCCCGAGAGCAGAACTAGGCCTTAATGGTGGGGGTTGTAGTCGTGACATTTGGTTTGCAGGAAGAATTAGGAAGGGTGCTGCCTTGTGCCATCTTTCCTTAGGCCCAAGGCCAGCTCTCAGTAGCCCTCCCTCTTCCTGTATTTTCTTCCAAATGGTGGAAGTAGAGATTTTTGCTAGACCTGGCCTTGAATCTGTTCCTACATGTTTAATGTGAATATTAGCATAGCATATTGGATGCTCAGACATGGCAACCCATTGGATGACCTTGGGTAAGTCCAGTCTCTCAGCCTTAGAGGTAGGCAATTACACATCTCTAGATGAATCTTTTCCAACAAAACCTTAGGGTCATCAAAAGTTGGAGTTGACTTGAAGGCAGACAACAACAGAAACAACATGTATTTTAGACCTGGGCCCCAAATCCTTTTATGTACACAGCTAATGCCTCTTTGTGGATCTCTTTCACCATGTAACCTGTGTCACCTTTTTGATATAACATGAGAAGATCTGCGCCACAGAAGATCTCACAGCTTGGCTTTGTCCAAACCTCCAGGTTGGTCCCATTTTTTAGGGCTGATGTCAGAGACTAGTTCCAGGCGGAAGATGCCCATCTGCTGTAGACTTCTTTGGGCTGCTGGTATCAGATTTGTGTAGCCACATGGCCACTGACATCACAACTGCTGGCATTCTCACCATGTGTCAGGCTTTGGCAGGAACAGTCCCAATTAATCTTCTGTCATTCCACATTTTTTGCAGTTTCGTAAATATCCCAATTTCTCTTTCTTTTCCCCCCTCCCACTTTCCCTCTTTGACCTCAGCTTATTTTAATTGCTGCAAATTGGGTGCAAAGTCCAAAAGTAACTTGCACTCAGTTAACACAGGAGAGGAAGGAGAGCAGACTGTTACCCTTGTGGGCAAACCACTGTATCCTCTCCTCTCTTGTGTTTTCTTTTCTTCATTAACAACATTAGACCACACTCTAATGTTGCTTGGACACACGTGTGCCCTGGTTTTCCTCTGTGAAATGTTGGTCAGTATGTGTTGGATGGAGTTTTTACACCTGATGTTTTGGCTCAGAATTTCACTCTTATTTCCTGTGTGGCATCCCTCCTGTTGGCTTCCTGAACCTCCAACATTGGCTCAGCCACTGACAGGAGCTGATTAATTTGGTGCTGCTGCTGCTGCTGAATATAATCATAATGATAACTTAAACTCTGCCTGTTCCCAAAAACTGGACCCAAGGCCACCACCAAACAAATTAAGAGGCATCAGGTAAAAAAATGCATATAAGCAAAAAAAAATGTACAAACAATATAGTTAAAATACAATTAAATTATCTATAGAACTAGGGACAACTTTAAATAAAACCCTTGGAAACTAGGGACAACTTTAAATAAAACCCTTTAAATAAAACCCTTGGAACCCTTGGAAAGCCAGGAAATAAAAAAATATATCACATACCATTACGGCCCTTTCTCTAAAACCAATTCTTTATGAACTGGGAGAGCTTAGAGAGCTGGGCCAAAGCTAACAACATGAATTTCAACAGAGAGAAATGTAAGGTCCTACACATAGGCAGAAAAAATTGAATGTACAAATATAGGATGGTGGATGCATGGCTGGATAACAAACCGTACATGTGAAAGGGATCCAGGAGTCTTGGTAGATCACAAGCTGAACATGAGTCAGCAGTGTGATGTGGCAGCCAACAAAGCCAACACGATTCTTGGTTGCATCAATAGGAGTATGGTGTCTAGATCGAGGGATGTAATGGTACTACTCTATTCTGCATTGGTTAGACCTCATTTGGAATACTGTGTCCAGTTCTGGGCACCTCAATTCAAGAAGGATATTGACAAGCTGGAACGTGTCCAGAGGAGGGCAACCAAAATGGTGAAGGGTCTTGAAGCCATGACCTATGAGGAACGGCTTAGGGAGCTGGGCTTGTTTACTCTGCAGAAGAAAAGGTTAAGAGGGGACATAATAGCCACGCTTAAATAGTGGGCTTTTTTTCTGCTGTTCAAGAGACTAGGACAAGGAGCAATAGATTCAAGCTGCAGGAAAGGACATTCCACCTGAACCTCAGGAAGAACTTCCTGATGGTCAGAGCTGACCGGCAGTGGAATATGCTGCCTTGGAGTAGACTCCTTCTTTGGAGGTTTTTAAGCAGAGGCTGGATGGCCATCTGTTGGGAATGCTTTGATGTGTGTTCCTGCATAGCAGGAGGTTGAACTAGATGGTCCCTGGGGTCTCTTCCAACTCTATGATTCTAGTCCAAGAGAACAGTATTTGCTTGCTAACAGAAGGATAGCAAGCAGGGAGCCATTTTTCCACCTGAGGAATCATGTTCCGGAGCCTAAGGGAAGCCCGTGAGAAGGTCTTCTCTTGCATAGCCCACTAGCCATGGCTGTGAGAATGGTATAACCAAGAGAAGAGCTTCTCCTGAACATCTTGGGAAAATACAAACCATCAAAGAGACAGACTGAACCAAACAAGTCTTGATAGGTCATAACAAGGATTTTGAATTGATCCTGGAAACAGACCACAAAGGAGCTGTATGCTGCCTGTACATAATTATTTCTCTCTTCCACAGCTTGGGACTACAAAGTACAAGCTTTGGGACAAAGGTGTCTTGGAAAGCTTTGCAGGCTGCATTGAGATCTTCCACCATTTGGGGCAGCTACCAAGAAGCCCTCTCCAGCATTCCCAGCAGCCACACCTGTGAGGGTGGTGGAACTAAAAGAAAAGTGTCTCTTCCAGGCACACCTATTTGGCAGAATATGAAACATTAAATAGCCTAGATCTCAACCACTTAGGTCCTTTTCATAACATCTCCACCTCACTGCCTTAGACAATCTGAGACAGTATGGCCAGCATAGGACTTATGTGCGGTAGAAGGTCTCTTCCTCTGTGACATTAGTGATGGAAGAAAGCCCCATGCTATACATCCAAAAAAAGAAAGGCAGAAGGGGGACTAGATGTGGGAAATGTCCCTTTCTGGAAATAAGCTTGGAATATCATCCACAGTAGACACCAACACGGTGTCTTGAGACCCAGAGAGGTGTAAGAGTTTAAGTGTTGGACTAGGACTGTGGGAGATCACGGTTTGAATCCCTGCTCAGCCATGGAAACCTACTGCCTGACCTTGGACAAGTCACACTCTCCCATCCTCCAAAAAAAAAAAAAAAGGCAAGCCTGCTCTGAAGAAAATATATATGTATGTATGTAGGGTCACCATAACTGAAAAATAAAACACACAAAATCAAGGATTCCATCATGTTCCCACTGCAGTAACATTCTAGCTCTGCCCTATCCCATTTTTTAAAATTATATTCTGCAAGGGGTGGCACAGAGGTCTGGTCCCATACTGTTATAGTGCTATTATTCCACTTTCAACATTCTGTGGAATTCTGGGATTTGTAGTTTACTGAGGCCAAAGAGCTCTCTGACTGAGAATTCTAAATACCCCTCCCTCAACTGCAAACCCCAGGATTCCATAGGAGGTTGAAAGTGGAATAATAGCACTATAACAGTGTAGTGTGGAGACGCTTTTAGTTTGCACTTATTTAATCCAGTAAGAGGCGGTGGAGCAGGGGGTGAAGTATTGCCCTTCCTAAACTCAGTACATAAATTTCAGAGTTTCTCTACTTTTTCTGGTAGATTTATGTGTTCTTCCTCATTAATAACTTTTGCTGCTTGGCCACATCCCTTTGACCATACACTAATGTATCTCAAGCATACATGTCCTGATTTTCATCCATTACACTGTGGAATGTATAGGGCCTTGTCTCTCACTGAGTCACCTGCAGGTTGCAGAGGGCTCTGGGGCAAGTTCTCACCATGTAGGGCCTACACACACCCCATTCCTGCAAAGGAAAGGCTAGGCCTCTTCCCTTCGTGTGAAGCAAGTTGGCACTGAAGAATGAAGCAATTCCTGTCCTCCGGCTGTGTGTAGCAAGGGGAGTGGTAGCAGTGGGTAAGATGCTCTACTGAGAGTTGGCATGCCCACTGAAGTGCTTTTTCACCCAGAGGATTCCCTGATAACAGTTCCAAAGACGCTCAGGGCTTTGCCAAAACCCATTTTGAGAAAATGTGCCTTGGCAAACCAGGCAGCTCGAGCCACCTTTGAACTTGAGACAGAAACCCAATAATGTGCTAGCCTCTATGGGAACAAGCAGAGAACAATTCATCTCTTAATTTTTTTGTTTAATAGTTATAATGTGGAGACTGGCTTTACCATTGGGTAAACTCAGGCAGCAGATTTGGAGTGTACCTTGACCAGGCAGCAAGTTCTTGGTTGATCATGATATTATTCTTACTGCCAGGAAAAGGAAGAAACACCAATGAGATATTGGTGCCTCAACATAATTTGACTGGTTTGTTGTGCCACACACCTTCATGTTGGGAGTGACCAGCTGCCATGCAATGTCTGGCTCTGCACCCAGAGCCAAGTGAAACACCACATTCCTTGTCTTGGTCTGTATCTGACACAAGGTATTGATGTCACCCTGCCCAAGATATGTTGCGCATGTTGTGTGACCCAGTCATAGATATGCTTGGACTGCAACTCTTATGTTTATGGAAATTGCAGTCCAAAAACACCTAGAGAAGCACATTCTTCCACCCCTGTTTTTTACAGCTTCCTGTCTCTCTGCTGTTAATTTTCATAATGCATTAAAATATTTCTATCCTACACTCCATCATGAGATCCCATTAAAACAAGATAACATTTTTAAAACAAAATCCAGATAAAAACAACTTAAATAGGATAAAACATATTGAACAGATTTAAGTTAAACAACAGAAAAGGCTACAACTGTTAACTGTACATTAAAATGGAGAGAGATTAAGACTCAAACATTTTAACAAGAATCCATGTTTTAACAGATTACAAAACCCCAACTTGTCTTGTTGAGGAATCAATCAACTTCACGCTGAAATCTCAGACAACCCTGACCTGTTGAATCTTTTATCTGGTTCTATATGCCTCTGTTGGCATCCTGGATGTTTTTCAGCAGGCAAATTAGTTTTATAAACAAGATCATAATGTTAGAGTCCATGATATCTGACTTTTGATTTTGTTTATAAGCCACACGGCCATACCCTCCAATACTTCACAGAGGGAAACCAGGACACGTGTGGCCAGGCAACTTCAGACTGTGGTCAAGGTGGCAAACATTGATGAGGGAAAAATAAACAAGCCTCCTGGGAAGTGCAAGATTTCACCCTCTCCCCGCTTCTAAAGTAACTGAATGCAAACCACTACTGCACTTGGAACTTAGTTTGCAGCAGTCGAAGTAAGCTGAGGACTATGGGGGACTATGGGAGGAAGACAGAGAAGCTGTGACACTTTGAAAGCAGAGGAAAAAATGAGATGATAGAGGATTAGTTAGGACTGTCCTTGCCAGATCAAGACAGTTGGAGGGTATGCCATGCTGGGAAATAAGAAAAACTTGCTATACAGGATTACTGAATAACAAAATAAGTGGTTGTGAAGCCAGACAGTGCCTTCAGCTTCACAATTAAGAAATTTCAGGTGCAAGAGGGGAGAATTCCAGTCATGACAATCCAAGACGTGACAAGAAAAGTCTTAACTCAGACCTGCAGAATCTCAGCCATTGATATAAAACTCTTCAACGTCACCAGAAAGACTGGTGGGAGAAACATTTGTCATTATAACTTCCTCTGGTTTGTAATTTTGACATTCTCTGGGCAAACACTTTGGACAGCAGCAAGTCCTAGAGGTTAATTGTGTCTTGCCCTAACTTCTTTCCTCCTGCTGGTGGAGATGGAAGGCATGAGGAAAACACACAGAAAAGAATCCAGTGCTTCTTTGCATTGGTCCTGATGCCAAGCCAGTCAGACTGGATCCTTTGGGACTGAGTCACTCACTTGCACAGCTGGGGCATGCCAGCAGCTAAACCGGAAGGGCATGTTCCAGCCACGCAGTCAACCAGCATGCTTCATCCAGCTCTGCATTTGTTTCTGAAGTCTTGTGCAACAGATTGTTTTTCAAGGGAGTACTTCCCTCGCAAGGCACCCCACTATTACTTCATCATCAGGGGCCTCACAGGCCTCCTTTGCCTCCTAATGCTTCCTTTGCACGGGATAAGTTCTTTGAACTGTCATTAGTCTGGCTTGTGTACCCTCTAACATTTGCATACCCTCCATCCTTGTGTTACCCTGTTCTCTGGGGGTCCCGGGAGGGGCGCCCAAATAACCAGACAAAACACAAAATGGGGAAATTAACTCGAGCACTCTCTTAAGCTAGTGAGAGGCAGGGTAACTTAGCAGGGACCTTGCCACCCAATGTCTACGAGGTCAGGTCAGAAGAGCAGTCAGACAGTTTTTAAAATAGCAAAATAATATCTTTATTAAAGGACAAACAACAGAAAAGACACCACAAGCACACAGCTAACTAAGAAATCAGAAACAGGAGTTTTCGGGGGTAATGGGTGATACAACACCTTATCTCGTAGTCCTGGAGAAAAGCAGAGGATTGCAGGGAGGAAAGCTCAGCGCGGTTCGCTGAGGGGAGCTCGCCGGGCACAACGGCAGCAAGGTGGTCTGGAACTTGGCAGCGATCCGAGGTGGTCTTGGAATCAGGGAGTTTTTATAGGGTGGATTGTGCCTACAGGCCATGCCATACTCAGTGAGAACAAAGCAAGTTTGGAGCGGGACAAAGCTTTGGCAAAGGTCAAGTTTTACATGATGGGCTTAGCGCAGGTTTAACAATAGTGTAGCCAGTATGCAAAATAGCTTGGCATTGTAAGGGCATCGGCTCGAGGCCAAGCGTCTTTGTGTAGAGTTGCGCTTAAGCAAGGTGTGTCTGCTAGAGAGGTCCCTGAAGCAATGAAGTGGCATTAATCTGCCTGCCTAAGTGGGATTTGGAATGCCCAGTACCTACTGGCCGCATCTGTGTACATGCCTGTCCGGTGGCCTCGCAAACACGTGGAGCAGGGTGGCAAAAAGAGGTCAAGTGAAGGCAAAATAAGTTTGATATCAAAAGAGATATCTAGTGCTATCACTGGGTATGTCTGAACCATAGTAACACTTGCGTACCCTCTAACATTTCACAGATGAAAACTGGAACATGTATGGCCAAGCAACATCAGAGTTTGGTCAAGATGGCAAAAGCTATTAATGAGGAGGAACACAATCTAGGAAAGGCAGCAGCAGTTTGCTTTTGCCTGTACCTACTAGAAAGGGCAAGACGTCACCCCTCCTCTCCTCTCCCCCCTGCTGAGTTATTTAACTGCAAATTACTTTGGCACTTTGGACTTGGTTTACAGCAACTGACATAAGCAAAGGACAAAGGGGAAAGCAGGAGAAAGAGAAAGAAACTGGGACCTTTTAAAAGCAGTAGAAAAATTGGGACTGTCCCTGCCAATTTGGTAAGCTTCAACTTATGGTGACCCCATGAATTAGCTCCTCCAAGACTCCCTATCATCAACAGTCGAGCTCAGGAGCTGGGAACTTAGGTCCTGGCTTCCTTAACTGAGGCCATTTCCGCGCTAGACTGTTATAGCACTATTATTCCATTTTCAACATCCTATGGAATCCTGGGGTTTGCAGTTTAGGGAGGGGCCAGCTGTAATAGTCTAGTGCAGAAAGGACCTCAGTCTCCTCACCTGTAATATGATCATCCTCTTTGCCTACTGCCTCCCAACTTACCAAGCATTATCATCATTTCTGATGAACCATGTCTCATGATTATGACCAAAGTAGGATAGCCTCAGTTTGGTCATTTTGATCTCTAGGGAGAGTTCAAGCTCAATTTGCTCTAGGTCCCATTTATTGGTCCTTTCATAGCCCAGGGTATCCATAGAACCCTTGTTTCAACCCAGCACATTTCAAATGAGCTGATTCTCTTCCCATCAGCTTTCTTCGCTATCTGGCTTTCATGATCATATTTCCAAATTGGAAATACGATGAACACAGACAGTGCTGACTTTGGTATTCAATGATAAATCTTTACACTTGAGTCTATGTACGTTTGATATTTTCTGCTGGCAGTATGGTGTCATCTGCATATCTTAAACTCTCGATGTTCCTTCTCTTATTTTTCACACTTCCTTCCTCCAAGTTTAATCCAGCTTTCCATATGATATGTTCTGTATATAAATTAAATAGATAGGGTGATGAAATGCAGCCTTGTCTGATCTTCTTGTCTGTTATAAAACATTCTGCTTCTCCATAGTCTGTCTTGACAGTGGTCTCTTGTCCCAACTATAGTTATACATCAGGACAATCAAATGTCATGGCACACCCGTTTCTTTTAGAGCAATCCATAGTTTTTGATGATTTAAATAATTAAAGGTAGCTATAATTTAAAGGTACCACCAACACCACCTGGTGACAGCCAGCATGGTGTAGATGCCTGAGCATTGGATTACATCTTGGAGACCAGGGCCATTTCTGCACTAGCCTGTTATAGCGCTATGATTCCACTTTCAACATCCTATGGAATCCTGGGGTTTGCAGTTTCGGGAGGGGCCAGGCGGCCCCTCTAAACTGCAAACCCCAGGATTCCATAGGATGTTGAAAGTGGAATAATAGCGCTATAACAGTCTCACGCGGAAATGGCTCAGGATTCGATTCCCCACCCAGCCATGGAAACCCATGGATGTGTCACACACTCTCAGCCTCCAGAAGACTCCATGTTATGGTTGCCTTAGGGTTGCCATAAGTTGGCAATGACTTTAAGGCACACAACAACAAACAACAAATCCCACCTGGAGGTAATCCCAATAGTAGTTAGTAGGACTTAAGTCTGAATTAACATTGTGCCGTAAATTTGATTTGCAGTGACAGAAATTAATTATACTGCATGACTTATTTCAAATCATGCAAGCCACCTGATTCTAGGCATGTTTACTCAGACATAAATTTCAATGAGTTTAAGATGGGCTTTAGGTTTGAATGGGAGGAGGGCAATCCAACCTCACCTCAGTTTCCTTGGAATTAATTACCAATGAGTTCATCAGAACTTCCTTCCAAGCAGAGGCTGGGAATCTTTCTTTTCTTTTTTTAAATTACAACTTGGCTTGGTTCCAGGTTATTTGAAGGACTGTATCTCCCTTTATGAGCTCCTGAGAGCTCCATCATCATCTGGAGAGGTCCTACTCTGTGTCCCACCATCTTCCCAGCCTGCTTTGGTGGGAAGAAGGGAGAGGTTCTTCTCAGTGGCTGCTCTCAGATTTGGAACTCCATCCTTCAGCAAGTTAAAACATTTTAGTGCTGTCAGGCTTTTAAAAACTGACTGGGACAAGATTTTAATGCTGTGCGGTGTGGTGGTCTTTTAAGGAATTTTAATATTGAATGTTTTAACTCTACAACCTGCTTAATCACTTTTTAAATAACTCTCATGTTTATACCTTTATTAATAGCCTTGTTTAGTTTTAATCTTTGTTTTTAAATATGTTGTTAGCTGCTATGAATCCCATTTAGGGGAAAGGCAGGATATCAATGAATAAAGCAAGCAACCAAAGATATAAATATACTAAATGGTGAAACCCCCATAATCCTCACAATTTGCATAGCTGTGCTGGCTGGAAATTATGGGAGATGTAGTCCAAAAATAGCATTTCCAAACTCTGCTTTCCGGCAGTAATGGTATTGATTTAGCGGGCTGAGTCTATGAAAATTAATGCTAGAGATGTTTTGTTCCTCGTCTGTCTGAGAGCCTTTCCGCACTACACTGTTCCTCTTTCAGCATCTTATGGAATCCTGGGGTTTGCAGTTTAGAGAGGCACCTTTAGAATTCTCAGCCAAAGAGCTCTTTGGCCACAGGAAAACTACAAAGCCCAGAATTCCAAAGGATGTTGAAAGTGGAATAGAAGCACTATAACAGCGTGGTGCAGAAAGTCAAAGGTTTTAGTAGACTTGATGTCTTTTAATGCTAACACGGTTACTTCTTTGAATAGATTTAAGGAGGGCCGGTCTGTGCTATACCGCCCTCCTCTGCCAATAAAGTCGCCCAGGTCGAGCAGGACTCGCACCTAAGGCCATTTCCCCACTAGCCTGTTATTGCGCTATGATTCCACTTTCAACCTCCTATGGAATCCTGGGGTTTGCAGTTGAGGGAGGGGCCTCAAAGGCCCGCCAGGATTTCATAGAAGGTTGAAAGTGGAATAATAAATTTATAGATAATAGCTGGTCAAACCTATGTAAAGGGAAGGAATAAGGTTGTAAAGATAAGTAAAGATGGAAGTTTAGCAATAGGTAGATTTTAGACAATACAGCTATGAGCTACGTTAATTTAATTTACATCATACAAAAGAGTATATGTTATATTATTCTATATTGCATATTATTATATAATTATATTATTAATAGGTATTAATTATTATATTATATTATTATATTATATGTTGTATATTGTGGTATATTATAGTATATTATATATTGTAAATAATAACATGTCTTATGAATATGTCAAAAGAGTATATTATATGTTGTATATTATGGTGTGTTATGGGCGGACTTATTTCCAGAAGAAATGAAACAGCCAAAGCAGCATCCAGAGCTTTTTTTTTGGGGGGGGGGATAGCTTTGTATAATTCTCCTCCAAGGAAGAAAAGCACTATTTTCGTTCATGTTTCATTTTACCTGTCTGTTTGTAAAGTACTCCACCGCCTCCCACCAACTGTCCTGCCGTTCTTTAATAGTTGATTGCAGTTAATGTGTTTTAGGGGGTTGGTTGTAGATGGGTTGGTGGGTGGGGAGGATTGGTTATGTTTTAATGCTTTTAATATATTTAATGTATTGTTGCAGTACCGCCTCGATCCACGGGGAGAGGCGGGATATAAATAATAATAATAATAATTATTATTATTATTATTATTATTATTATTATTATATTGTAAATATTAACAAGTCTTATGAGCTTCTGCCTGTAAGAATGAAAAATTTTAATTAAAAAAAAGTGGAATAATAGCGCTATAACAGGCAAGTGCGGAAACGGTGACAGATCCAATCTACCTGCTGCCGCTAATTTTAGACGGATCGGAACCAGCCAGGCCCAAGCTCAAAGCGGGCCGCCCCGGCTTTCCACCACGTCGTCCCTGCCCGTCCCTTTCGTGACCATTGCGCAAGACTTTCCGGGACGCTGCTGACGAGATCGGGGAGAACCCAGCCGGCTCTCCACTTCCTCCTCCTCCTCCTCCTCCTTCCATCTACGCCGAATGATTTGCATGTCAGAGAGCGGGCTTTTTTTTTCCACCGCTTGTGGGCGGGGCTATGCAAATAGGCCGGGCTCCCTGATAGGCTGGGCGCTGGGCGGAGGTCGGGCAGTAGTGTGGCGGCTTCGCCCGGGAAGCCGAGGTGCGAAGCGAGGGACGGCGGGATCGCGGGTTCTCCTGAGCGATGCCGAGCGGGGCGGCCCCAGCCAGCCGGGCGTGAGTAGCCCGGCTCCGTTGCAGCTTCTCTCGGAACGGACTCGCTTCACGGGTACGCTGCGGAAGATGGTCCCCGAAAGGAAAGAAGTGGCTTGGAGTCCGACAGGTAAGCCTATTTGTAGTCTCATTCACACGGCTGCGCGGGGCTTCGGCGACAACAAAGCTTCTGTCCGCACTAGCCTGTTATAGCGCGATGATTCCATTTTCAACATCCTCTGGAATCCTGAGGTTTGCAGTTTCGGGAGGGGCCGGCCCCTCCCGAAACTGCAAACCTCAGGATTCCAGAGGATGTTGAAAATGGAATCATCGCGCTATAACAGGCTAGTGCGGAAATGCCCACTGTATCTGTCTGTGTATACGGAGAAGACCCTGCACGCGAACCGCCACTTCTAATCCCCCTTTGCTGAGAGATGCGTGCCTCTCCCGAGATTGGCTGGTGGTTGCGTTCACACGAGACGTGCACACGCATCTGTGTACAGACGTGTCGCTTGTGTTAGGGCGAGGCGCCGCGTCGTGACTGTGTGGAGAGTGCCCCTTCTCTGCTTTGAAGGATTGGTGGTGGTTCTGGCTAAATAATTTGGGTACTTGTAAAAACACCGAAGCAGCCCTGGGGGGAAGACAGACAAACAAACAAACAAACGGAGTGGTGACCCAGTTGGCAGTTTGGTGACAATCGGGTTCACCAGGGTGACTAAATCGCCGTGGGGACTGTACCGCCCCTTTGCTGTTTCTGAGAGTTGGGAACAAACCAATCTTAATTATTTTGCTCTTCCATCGGTAGGATGAACTAGACCTGTTGAATTTCCCCTAAGAAGAGTTTTGGGTTTTGGCTTCTGTTTGGGCTTGTTAGAGTGGCCTTTTTAATTTATGCAGGAATGCCTACCTACCCAAAAAAAGCTTCCTGATGTGAAAAGGAAACTGAGCTCTTCAGTAGTTATTTTTTATTT
Source organism: Ctenosaura bakeri (assembly GCA_948474755.1). Classification (NCBI taxonomy): domain Eukaryota; kingdom Metazoa; phylum Chordata; class Lepidosauria; order Squamata; family Iguanidae; genus Ctenosaura; species Ctenosaura bakeri. Next base: position 16,138 of record CAOLHI010003928.1, on the reverse strand, counting down.
ATTTAATTATTTATTTGTATCCCGCCTCTCCATATGGATCGAGGCGGTGAACAACTTACAAATAGCATGTATTTCGAAACATTTCTATACATGCCCCCAACAAGCTGGGTACTCATTTTACTGACCTGCGAAAGGATGGAAGGCTGAGTCAACCTTTTGGGGTCCTACATCTTCAGTAGCTGGCTGGCAGCCCCTTTCCTACCTGGTCGTCTGACACATCTGGCCACCCTAATACACAAATGCGCATCCTTGCCTTTCCTACTCCATCCTGCTTTCCTGCTTTTCCGCACCTCTCCTCCCTTCGAGGTGGGGGACCACTCAGTGCCCCTTGGAGATTAGGGGAGTCAGGAGGCATGATCTTTTGGGGACAATATCTTCAGAAGAAGAAGGTGTTCCTGCTCAAAGCCCCCCTTCCCTTAGACTTCTCCAACTTTTTTTGTTTTGAAATATCTGTTTTCTCTCCAGCATTGCCAGAGCTGGTACAGTTCGAGCAGTTTCAGAGTTCTGATGTCTCTGCAGTCCTAGAGTAGACAGTAGCAACACCTTTCTGGGATAGAAAGATGGGGTTATAAATTAAGCTGTGATGTATTTGGGATAACCTGTGGGCTGCCTAGTGAGAGCTGTCTTCTGAAGAAAACAAAAACTTCTGAAAAAGAAGAGGATAATTGAGCCTCTATGAACAGAAGATCTTCCAGATAAAACCCTTCATTTAGGAGAAGGAGCAATGGATTCAAGCTGCAGGAAAGGAGATTCCACCTGAACCTCAGGAAGAACTTCCTGACGATCAGGGCTGTCCGGCAGTGGAATCTGCTGCCTCCATGGAGTGTAGTGGAGTCTCCTTCCTTGGAGGTTTTTAAGCAGGGGCTGGATGACCATCTGTCGGGAGTGCTCTGAGGGTGTTCCTGCATGGCAGGGGGTTGGACTGGATGGCCCCTGGGGTCTCTTCCAACTCTACATTTCTATGATTCTATGATTTGCCCACGCAAGGCTGTGTTGTTATACCCAACACCTGTCACAGCTCCTATTTAATATTTTTTTTTCTAGGAGCCTCCCCCACTTCTGCATAGCATCTAGTCACCTTGGGTGTAACTACCGGATGGGTAGGGATCAGAGTAGTGTGTACAACTGGTGAAAGAGCACAACACCTATTAAGTAAGCAAGTGAGCAAGCAAGCAAGCAAGCGGCAGGGTTAGAGAGGTCTTTGCAACTGGGTGTGAAAAAAAAGGGCTTTGGAACTCCCTTCAAGGGTGTGTGGCTTTTTGCTGCCCTCTGCTGAGAGGAAAGTGCATGTTTATGAATGAGTTCAGAAGGGAACCATTCACTGCTTACCAGCCAACAGGACTGAGAAAACCTGGGGTGTTGAAAGCATATTCAGTGTACTCATGTTATCCATGCAGCAAAATACAACAAAGTCCACAACCAAAATCCACAAAAATATCTCATGCAAGCTTCCGGAGTTTCACCGGCTTCTTCATCAGGCAAAGATGTTGAAAATCATACAGGAGCAGAAAAGTGACAATGCTAGAGTCACAGACCCACATTTTGTTGCCAATGAAGATAGTCTGGAGGGATCTCAATGCAGGCAAAGGCCATTCCCCTTCACACAGTTTTAGATGAATTAGCAGATCTGTGTGGCATCTTAATACTGGCTTCATTTACAAACAAATGCAGGCGATGCAGGAATAAAACAAAACAGGAACTCCTGTGAGGCAGATCCATAGGCTGTACCTGTAGCTTTATTTAATTTTGTAGAACCATAGAATCTTGAGACTTGGAAGGGCCATGTAGTCCAGTCCTTACAATGCAATAATATACAATTACATCCATGAAAGATGCTCATGAAAGATCTCTCCCACCCTGCCTCTCCCCCAAATTTATTACAATTGCTGTTTCATTCTCTCTTTACGCCAGCAAGGTCAGAGAGGATCTAGTGCCTTTAGGGTATCTCATTCAAAAACAGAGAGAGATTCCCAGCCATCAAGAGACCATCTGCAAACAATTGGCTCACCTAAGTGAACCATTAACCAGCCATCCTGGGCTAGCTAGCAGATACTCTGCCTAAAAAAGGGATTGGTGGCTTAGGAAGAATGGCTAATCAGGAAGTTTCTGTGTCATGAACTGGAGGGTATATCAAAGACTTTTTGTGCCATTCCCCAATTCCTTTTTCTTGGCAAGCCTCCTTTACTTTTAACTGCTCTGCAGTTGGTCAAATTTCAGCAGGTAGTGTTTTAATCCTTTCCATGTTATAAAAGGAGACCCAGTGTGGAAACCTTGATGTTTTGGCTTTTTAGCTTCTGAGATGTCTCTATCTGCAAGCGCTCTGCTACTGAGACAACTTTAGATTTCCTTCTACTGTTTTATCTGTAAGAGAAGTCCAGTACCTTGGGCAGCTATGCAGCAACAGGTGGAAAGCGACAAGTGCAGTCTTCTCTACTGCTGCATATTCTTTCTAGAGAAAGCTTCACCTGATCTTTGCCATGTTACCCAGTTGTTAAAGGAACTGCCATTCATAAAAAGGATGACAAAAAAAAATCCCTCTCTATTCATAAACAGGAGATGTCAACAATGCACCCAGCTATCTGAGTCCAGAGCCTCCCCTCCTTTTCTCTCTCCTCCCCCATATTGTTTTCATGAAACCTTGACCAAGAAATGTTGAACTAGAAAGTCCAGTCACTGTGCTGAGCATCCCCAGTTGTTAGTCCGGGGAAGCCGGTTTCTGCAGGGTGGGGAGCAGCTGCCCGCTTCTGTGAGTCACCGCAAAGATCAGAGTGGCTTTGACATGACGCATACTTCTGGGGCTTGGAGCAGGAGAGCTGGAAATTGAAACAAACAAAAACCCTGTCACCTGCTTGTTTTGCTTGCAGTCCCCTTTTTCACTGGTTCTTAAGCTGTCTGATGTGGGGAACCATCAGAATTGTTTTGTTTTGCCAGAGACTGTCATCCTCTTTGGCAGTCCTGAGGTGCCCTACTGGAAATCCAATTAATTTATAATATTCTCCTTGTGGCTGTTCTAATCATTCTAGGCAAAGACAAAGAATCGTTTGAAGCGCTGTACAAGCGGGGGAACCTGCTGGGGAAAGGCGGCTTTGGGACAGTTTACGCTGGGCACAGGATTGCCGACGGACTCCAGGTGAGCCCATGGGGTATGGGTGACGATGATAGGGCTACTTCACTAGTCATATGACAATAGATACTAAGTTCCCTACTGTATAGGGTAGGGAAAATACAAAGCCAAGGAGAGCAGCCTTCTTGCACCCATATTGTAATCTGGAAGTTTCCCCTTTCATGGACTACAGTTCTCAGAATCCCTCCAGTCAATGGAGCCACTGAGAATTCTGGGAGCTGTCCAAAACCATGACATTTCAAAGCTCTGGCTGTAACACATCCAAGGATTGTGATAGTGGTGATGGAAGTCTCTAGTCATGATTGGCTGAGGTGTCCTATTGTACTGGAGAACTTGGGAGAGGGCCTCTTGGCTCCCATTGGCTGGCATTCGAGAAGGACAATGGGATTATGAAGCAGATGGCTCAAAAGCAACTGAGCCAGGACAGAAGAGAAGCCAAGGAAAAGAAGGCTGGAACAGAAAGTATGTCCCAGAGCAAGAGTGGGCAGAAAATAGATTGGGATCTACTGGTAGACCTCTGGATGATGGACAATAGTTGGGTGAAGATTTTCCTCTCCCAGTTGATAAACTGTAACATCAATAATATGATAACACACCCTGCCATCCATAGACACACACACTATGTATGTGAGAAAGAGGTGGAAAAAGAGACCATTAGTGGATTTGTGTGTGGAGTGTCAGATAGCTAGATAAAAGCATGTTGGCAGCTGCAGCTTAAATGGAAGGGGCCACAAAGACTGAACCTGCTTAAATTTCAAATTGTGGAGCTGTGTTGTCAGTCCTCCCCACTACTTCCTGGTACACGCATGCATTTTGTGTTTAGTGTGTCCACATTAAACATTTTCTAGGCAGATATTAAAAATAAGCATATGCAGTGGTCTTTCCCAAGGTGGGTAGAAAGAGAGATGGAATAACTCTGGAGACTTTCAGCAGTGAGAGAAAAAATCTGTCTTTGCCCCTGGTGCTGATGAGTAAAGAGGGATGCTGGTGGTTTGACTTAGGCTCTTACCTTCTTTTTTTCCCTCTACAGGTTGCAATCAAACACGTGGCCAGGAACAAGGTTGCAGAATGGGCAGAGCTGGTGAGTTTCAACAACATCTCCCTCTATGTACACTAGCATACTTAGTTTCACTCCTGAGTTTGGACTGGGGAACTTCTTGACCTCCAGATCTTGTTAACTTCTGTCAGCCCCAGTCAGTACAGCCTGAGATGATAAGAATTGTAATCTAAACACATCAGGAGGGCCACAAGTTGCCCACCCCTGCCCTAGTTAACAGTGATTAGGAGAAATGTATAGATTTCCTGCGGGAATGATATGAGAAGAACTGGGAGCGAAGGCAAAGAAAACAGAGCATCTGTGTTATGAGGAGGACCAAAATTGCCACTCCTCTTCTCTTTGCTGGATGTATGTGTTGATAAGGGGCAAGCAAACACAGTAGCAGTGGCTGTTGTCTCACCATTTCTATAGCAATGCTATTGGTAAAATACAAATGGGTGGGCCCGTTAAGCAAAGTGATTTATATTGCTTGGCAGGTAGTTTTTGAATGTTCTTTGTACATTTTTAAGAGTAGCTGTGATGTGGACAGAGGTACCCCAGTTGAGTAATCATGGGACGTGTCATACTACACACTTGTAGTGCTATGATTCCTCTTTAATTGCCATGACAACAGCCTTTGGAATTGTGGGATTTTTAAGGTAGGGAGGGGCATTTGGAATTCTCAGCCAGAGAGCTCCTCTAGTGCTACCCCAAACTACAAATCCAAGGATTCCATATGATACAAACAACACCAGTTAAAGTGGGATCATAGCACTAGAACTGTGTAGTGTGATTGGGCCCCTGGTATGATCTGAGAGGGTGTTCAAAAGGAAAGGAGAAAAGTCGACCTACTTCAAAACATCCTCACCAGGCCAACTCTAATTGCCTCTAAGTACTGTGAATCCTGAGGGCCTTAAGCATTTGCAAACATGAACTAGTCGTGCCCTCCCCGTTAGGAAGTCCTGGGAATGGAAGATCTCTGAAGACTTAAGATTCTCTAACAGATAATCTAGTTTATTTAGAGAAAGGTGGGAAGTGTTTAGCTTTCCAGACGTTTTTGGTTCCAGTTCCATTCTGGAAGGACCACAGAGGGGAATAGCTTCAAGGGCTTTTGTTCCTTCCCCTTGTGCTGATTTCTTCTCTGCCCTCATTTTGCAGCCTAACGGAACGGTGGCTCCTCTGGAGGTGGTGCTGATGAAGCTTGTGTGCTCAGGGGCTGGGCACCGTGGCGTAATTCGGCTCTTGGACTGGTATGAAGCTCCTGAAGGCTTTTTCCTGATCCTGGAGAGGCCTGAGCACTGCCAGGACCTCTTTGATTATGTGACTGAGCAGGGACCTCTCCCTGAGAAGCTTTGCCGGAAGTTTTTCCACCAAGTAGTGGAAGCAGTCTGCCACTGCCATGCCCAGGGTGTGGTCCACCGGGACATCAAGGACGAGAACATCCTCGTGGACTTACGCACAGGCAGCATCAAGCTGATCGACTTTGGTTCTGGGGCCTTGCTGAGGGATTCTGTCTACACAGACTTCGATGGTAGGTTTCAAGGGCTGCAACCCCTGCTGCTTTTTTGGTGTGTCTAAAAGTCAATATAAAACTGTTTCAATGGGTCTAAGCAGCAAAACAAACACACACACCCCACTGTGTATGTATATGTGTAGCTACATATTTGTATCTCTGTTATTCTATGCCTTGAAGTTATTTCCAACTTATGGCAGCCCTATCATGGAGTTTTCTTGGCAGCATTTGTTCAGAGGGGATTTGCCCTTGCTTTCTTGTGAGGCTGAGAGAGTGTGACTTGCCCACACTCATCTAGGGAGGTGTCCATGGCCAGACTTTTGATCCCTGTTTTCAATAATTGTTGTCCAATGCTCAGGTCACTGCATCATGGTGGCTCTATATTGCTAGATAGATATAATCTAATTAGGTAGAGATCAGTATCTTTTCATACCTCCAGGACTCCCTCATCCATATTATGACTTGTAACTTATTTTCCCAATGGGTAAAATTATGCCACTGTACTAAAGATTTTTTAAAATACCAACTTGACTTTTCCAGAAGGCTCTTTTAAAATAAATTCTAATCCATTAAAGCCCTCTGCTTGATGTTATTCCATTCATTTAAAGATGGCACTTCTTGCTTTTTCCAGAATGGAGCTATCAGTATTCAAGCTGAGGTTAACATTGCTGCAGCTACCCTTAAGTGCTCCTAATCACTTCAGGTTGCCTAATTGTTAAACAGTTGGATCTGAAAAGGGATAATTTATCTCTCCCTTTTTGATGTTCTGAATTCATTTTTAATATACTGGTTTCTAGCCTGTGGATTACTCCCAACCAGAGTAGACCTTTTGACTCATTGCTGAAGGGTGAGTCAACACTTATGTAAGTAACTCCCATTGATTCAATGGGTCTATTCTCGCTGGGAGAAACCAGTTGGATTCAGGCCACTTTCTAAATTTCCTGGTTCTAATTTGGACATAATTTTTGGCGCTTTATTTTTAGAAAATTCAGTTAAGTTGCATACCCCCCAACTGTCCTGATCTGGGAGACACGGGATTGATTAATTCTCTGTCATCTTGCCTTTTCATCTGCTTTTAGGATGTCCCAGATTCTCTCTCCTGCTCCCACTTTTCACCTTTGCACCTTTTCACCTTCAGTTGCTGCAATCTGAAATCAAAGTGCCAAAGCAGCTTGTAGTCAATTAATGCCGAGGAAAGAAGGAAGCAGAATCTTGCCCTTTCCTGTAATTCGTGGAAAAGCAAACTGCTTCCTTCTCTCCCAGCTTGTGCCATCTTGCCCACATTCTGATGAGGCTCGGCCAGACATGTCCTGTTTTTCATCTGTGAAACACTGGAGGGTGTGAAATTGTATGTGCAAAAATACTCCTATTAAGATGTTATGTGGTGGCAATAGTAACCTGTTTGCTCCTGCCCACATTTCTCTCAGGAACCCGTGTTTACAGTCCTCCAGAGTGGGTGGAATCCCAGCAATACCATGCTCTTCCAGCGACAGTCTGGTCGCTGGGCATCCTCCTGTATGACATGGTGTGTGGCGATATCCCCTTTGAACGGGATGAGGAGATCGTGGCTGCCAGAGTAGACTTCCGCAACCCAGTCTCTGCTGGTGAGTGCCGTTCTGTGGCTTTCTGCTGTTTTTATTTTCCTGGATAATCAGCATGGATCAATGCATAGTTTTAAACTGGAGTAGGGCTCACCCCTACCATTAGGCAGAGTGAAGTAGCTATGTCAAGCAACAGATGTCATATGAAGAAAGCTGGTTGCTGGTTATTAAGTAATTGTTGTTACTGGCAGGAATAGGGAGAGGTCCTGGCGGGATTTTCCTCCAAGGGTGTTAAAATAATTTGGCAGGCATTGGGTACTAACTTGACTTGTGCTGGGAAGTAGGAAAGAAAGACATTTTAAGCTTTGGCTGGCTCTGGTCTGGGGAAGTCTAATTTAAATTCAACAGAGTTGGGCTAGTTTGTTCATTCTCATGAGCCATTGTTACATCCCTTTAGTCAACTCTGAAACTCCATTCTAGGGTTTTCTTGGCAAGATTTTCTGAGATTTGCCATTGCATTACTCAGAGGCTGAGAAGAATCTGACTTGCCTAAGCTCAACCAGTGGGTTTCCGTGGCTGAGTGGGGATCTGAACCCTGCTCTCCCAGAATGCTACTCCCAAGGCCATTTCCGCATGAGAGTGTTATAGTGGTATGATTCCACTTTCAACCTCCTATGGAATCCTGGGGTTTGCAGTTTAGGGAGGGGCTGGCCAGCCCCTCCCTAAACTGCAAACTCCAGGATTTCATAGGAGGTTGAAAGTGGAATCATACCACTATAACACTCTTGTGCGGAAAACTCACAACACTGAAACCACTACACAATACTGACTATCAGTGTCCTTCCTGTGTGTGTTTGTGTGCACATTTACCTCACAAGGATGGCCACAGCAGTATGAATACCAGTGTGCTTCCCACACTGGTCATACTGTAGGAAACAGTCCCACACAGACCTGGTGTGCATAGTGCTCAGTTCTTGTTCCTTTCCTTAATTCTGAGATTGTTCAAAGCAGTGCGTACAGCCATTCTACCTATTCTGTACAGGTTTAATAACCACTGAATTGCTTTTGTACTTAAAAATAAACAAGGAAAATTGAGTTTCTCAAAATAGTACATTCCTCTTGCCATAAAAATGGCTGCAATCCTGACTCCTGGTTACAGTGGAGAAAGGCCTAGTAAGGGTACATCTGGAAAACATGATTGAGTTCCTTCTGACTTTGTTGACTCTTCTTTCTTAGGCTGCCAAGATCTTATCCGATGGTGCTTGGCTGTGGAACCTTCCGCAAGGCCAACATTGGAACAGGTGCTCTCACATCCATGGCTAAAGCTGGACCCTCTTCTTCAAACTGAAGAACTGCAGACTTCTACAGCCCTCAGGACCACAATTTGCAACAGAAGCAACGGAGAGACTTAACTCTTGCTTTCTTGCCTCCTCTCCTTCTGAGATGAGTTGGTGCTAATGGTGCTGCAGCTAACTGGACTTCAAGCAGTCAGGCTTGGTCACTGGCTGAGAAAAAAGTTAACCTGGTTCTACAGGTTTTTTTAAAAGAAACAAACTGAATCTAATGACGAGGGAACTAGAGTTGTGGAGGTGAATTGTGGAGTCCCAGCTCGGAAGTCTTCCTCTCAAGTGCCCAAATGATGTTTGAATTCTGGCCTGCCCAGGGACCAGACATCTCCATAAATGTAAATACTTGTGTATTGTTTTTTGCCAGGATCACCCCAACCTATGGGGACAAAAGGACTTGGGGCGTGGATTTCTACTGCCCCCTAACAATTATTTTCAAGCCTTCTGGGACTTTACCAGTAGGCAGAATTGTGTGTGTGTGTGTCTGTGTGTTTTGGGCATATGTCCTTTTATTTTCTTAAAGGAAATATTTGTGCAGACAAGTTCTGTCCAGCATTGAAATCTATTTAATAAATTTTTTTTGTGTGAAATGAAGTCTTTACTCTTATATTTCTAAAGCTGAAGAACTGCTTACTTCAGTTCACTGACACGGTACCTCAATAGAGTGACATCAAGGCTCGAAGCTAGGCTATCATACGAAATGGTTGAGAATGTCTGTTCTTTGCACTGGCATGCACAAACAGTGTTGAAAAGCTTGGATATGCTGGCTTAATGCCATCAAAGTTGGCCTAAGACATTTTGCCATCACCGGGAGAAAATCAGACTCCGTTGGTAATCCACAATTTGTCACCTGATATGCTGCCTCTTGAGTACAGTATATCAACATTGTTCTGGAGATAGCCAACGTTATTGGGACTTGGGGTAGAAACATGGTGCTTCATGTTTGTAAGCTAACTGGCTGAGAACCAGGTTCCATGTATCAGCCCAAGACTGCCTGGTTAGAGCCTAAACTATATCTTGTCATCATAAAAACCGAACATTACAAATGTTTAAATAATTAGGGTGCCCAGTTCATGAGAGTTCCAGGGTCGTGGGCCAAAATCTAAAGGCAGACCCTAGGGACGTCATTACCTGTTACCCATTACATGCCAACCACAGTTGATCATAGCTTGTAAGTGAAACACACAGAACATGTTTTCTTTTTCAGAGATTAAGACAAATCTTAGCTAAAGAGGCTGCTTCCAGATAAAGGTGAAATTAGAGGATTATTTATTCTCTCATTTTGGGAGATGTGAGAAAGAACATTTAGTCTAGCCTACCTGCTGTGAGCTAGAAGGATGCAGAGTAGAGCAGAGGGTGAGCCCTGACACCACAACATTGTTAAATGCCATCAACCCAACTTCAACTTACAGCAACCCTACAAATTAGAGACCTCCAAGTCTCCCTATTATCAACAGTCTGGCACAGGTCTTGCAATCTCGGGGACATGTCTTCCTTGATTAAGTCTATCCATCCATAATGTGGTCTTCCTCTTTTTCCTATTGCTTTCTACTCTACCAAGCATTACTGTCTTTTCCTAATGAGTTTTCTCATTATATGTCCAAAGTACAAGAGTCTCAGTTTGGTCATCTTGGCTTCTAGGGAAAGTTCAGGCTCAATTTGTTCTAGGACCCATTTATTTCTTTTTAGCAGTCCACAGTATCTGTAGAAGTCTTCTCCAGCACCACATTTCAAATGAGTTTATCTTCTTCCTATCAGCTTTCTTCACTGTCCAGCTTTCACAACCATACCTAGAAATTGGAAATACAATGGCATGGATAATCCTAAATTTGGTATTCAATTATGTATCTTTATACTTCAGGATCTTGTCTAGTTCCTTCATAGCTGCCCACCCAACCCCTAGTCGTCTTCTGATTTATTAGATTAAGTCTCCATTCTGATTAAGGATGGAGCCAAGCTATGGAAAATCTTGGAACTTTTTCAATCTCTTCAAGTTACGTAAATCATATGTGGTCATTATTGTTTTCTTCCACAAGGCCTGAAAAAATCAAAGGGAAATTTAAACCAAGAATGGGAATGCTATATGACAAGCAGGGGACACATTACATGACCAAGTAGAAATAGGAAGATGATGGAGAAAATATACCGAAGAACTATATAAAAGAGATTAAAGGATAACAGATTAATTCAAGGAACAACCATTTGAAGATAAACCTATGATTTTAGATAGTGAAGTTGAGGCTTCACTCAAAGCATTTGGGAGAAATAAATTACCTGGAACAACTGGCATACCAATAGAGCTGCTTCAAGCTATAGATACAGAATCTACTCTAGTTCAAAATAAAATCTGTTAACAAATATGGAAAACAAAACAATGGCTCACAGGTTGCAGTAATCACAGGACCACTGCATTAATTTTTAGTGCAAACAAAGTAATGCTAAAAATTCAACAACAAAGAAGTTACCATATATGGAGCAAGAAATGCCTGATATCCAAATTGGATTTGGGAAGGGAGGAGGCCCTAGGGATCACAGTGCAAATATATGTTGGATGATGAAGTGCACCAAAGAAGTTCAGAAGAAAGTTACCCTCTGTTTTATAGATTATAGCGAGGCCTTTGGTTTTGTAGATCATGAAAAACTACAGATCACTCTTTTAAGAAATGAATGTGCCACAACATTTAATTGTCCTTGATGTGTAACCTGTACTCAGGACAAAAGGCTAACATCAGAAGAGAATTCAAAGAAAAAGAAATAGTGTTTTTTTGCATTCCTCCTCCAACAAAGTCCCTGGCTTCAGTCCAGAGTTCTGGTACCACAGTGACTGAGAGTGAAGGAGTAAGTAAATACAAAGACCCCTTCGGGGGACTTTGCAAATTAAAGCAACTGATCAAGCCTTGCAAAATGTAGCAAGCTACTGCTTTACTAACTGACCTGGAAAGTTGCACATAGCCTCTCCTTCTTGTGTGGGTCTGAGCCCATCAAACTGGAGAATGTGTACCCATATCTCTCACCTGGCGATGACCCATGAAAGCTGGAGACTAAGGGCCAGGCCTTGAGATCTGATGGCCCTAATTAAAATGCAAAGATAATTGGATCAGCCTTCTCAAGTACGAAGTTTTTATGCAATTAACACCCACAAAATGCCTGTATGTCAAAACAAATCCCTAGAAAAATAGAGATGTGACTGTCTGAACGTTCCTTCACAGGCAAGTGCCTACTTTTCACCTTCTGCCCATGCCGTTCCAAGACACATCAATGGCTGAAGCAAAGCAACAAACCTCTGTACTCTTATGCTTAATACGCTAATACTTAAAGCCAGAAATCTTAATGCACAAGACCCTTCAAACACCTCTCCTCTGGCAGTAAGAAGATGATAATAACAAAATTAAGTTGACAATTTGCTGCCCACCACTGCTCCCACACTCTGCCTATTGGCATAGATGGATCTGTCCCTAATACTGCATTTTCAGGATTTTCTTTCCCAGTTTGAATAAGGCCAAAATGTGGGGAGGTGGAGAAGGTCATGCTTTTCCAATCTGTGGTTTGTGTCAGAATCTTGTCTCCATGAAGTTATTAACTGTTTCATTACTTGCTGCTTTAAACAAGAAGAGCAAATCTTGCACCCCAGGAAGTGCTGGGCTTCTCTGTTCCCAAACAATAATGGCTGCCAGGCGAGTGGGGTGGTGGCTTGCAAGGGCTGCTGTTGCTATAAGTAAGTAATCTGAGAAAGAAAGAAAGGGACAGTGATCTCATGCCACCTGGAAATAACTTTATAAAAAGACTGGGTAGTCCTGAGGGGGAAAATGTAACAGTGCAGGGGAGAAATCCTTGTAAAAATAGAAAAGGGGAACCATAATTTTAAAAAAAGTCTTCATATGCAGGTAACTGTTAAAATACCCTTGCTAACCACGCCATGATGATTCATACAGTGGAAATTTAGGTGTCAAAAATAATTGGTTTTATAAGAATTAAGGTGCTTACAGATAAACCCCCTTATGTCAAAAGCATGGGAATTGCAGTTAATTCAGGGTTTGTCAGTAGACGGCTTCCACTAAATCACACATGCCTGATTCTTGGTTGTTCAATGGTACCATTGAAGGCACATAAGAACACACCTTCCAACATTTTGCAGATGAAAACAGGACATGTGTGCCCAAGCAACATCCGAGCGCGGTCAGGATGGCAAAAATTATTAATGAGAATATACAAGCTGGGAGAGACTGCAGTAGTTTGCTTTTGCCTGACTCTACTGGGCAGGGCAAAACTATGTTCCCTCTTCTCTCTTTCTGCCACTGAGTTAACAGAGTGCAAACTACTTTTGCACTTGGAACTCAAGTTTGCAGCAGTCGAAATAAGCTGAGGACAAAGGGGGAATGTGGGAGGAAAAGAGAGAAACTGGGACATTTTAAAAGTATCTGAAAAAGTGGGAGAGCAGAGGATTAATTAGGATCAGCCTTGCTGAATGAGGATAGTTGGAAGGAATATAAAAAGCTCCCTCCTTTATGAGGCTGTGGGGAAACTATTATTTAATTTATACTCTTCCATTCTCCTGGTTGGTGATCCAAGGTGGTTTACAACAGATTAAAGCAACATACAAGTAAAACCTTTTGATATAAAAGTTTAAAACCATTAAATGGTTATTCTAAACAAAGGTTTAAAACTCATTAAATCAACAGTTCTATATAGTTGTGTGCCTTCAAGTTGTTTCCGACATACAGCAGCTCTAAGGTGAACCTATCATGAGGTTTCCCTTTGCCTTCTTCTAAGGCTGAGAGAGTGTGACTTGGCTAAGGTCACTCAGGAGGTTTCCATGGCTGAGTGGAGATCTGAACCCTGGTCTCCAGAGTCTTCATCCCACATTCAAACCATTGCACTACGCTTGTTTTGTTTTATAGAAACAATTCTATAAAAATGCTAACATAGTTTAAAAGCACTAAATGAAAACAGTTTGAAAGCATTAATTTAAAATAGAAAAGAATGTTGAGGAACGTGATGCAGGAGTGGGATTCAGTGAGCTTGGTTGTGCCATTGATCAGAAATTCCTAGTTTGAGCGTGTACTCAAAAGGCAAGCTATTTCTTAAATCTTAGCGTGTGGATGCCTGCCAGAGCTAGTTTCACACCTAGCTTCAGTTTTGTGGGCTTCAGTGTTGTAGTAAAATGAACAAACTAAATCTTACAAGCCGTGAATTAAAAGTCCCTAGACTTCTGTGTCATGTAAGCAGTAAACCCATTTTGTAGCCTCTGTATACATATTGCTAATTTCTCCCTTCATACTGATAGAAGGAGCTCCAATGCCCCCATCTATTCTCTCTGCATTGTCTCTCAATTTTCTCGATGCCTACAGAGACAGCTGCTATTAACACAAGCCATTTTATACAGGCTTGCCTCAGTTCACAAAGTCTCTGACATAAAACGGTTTACAAAGTTTTTTTTACACTTTTCTCCTTTTTCTCAGTCTATCTGGAAGTGTTTCTTTTTAAGCAGCATCAGCATTGGTGAGATGGTGAGAGAGAGCTGGAGAAAGAGCAGTTTTGGCATCTGATTGGAGCAGCATGCCTGTAAATTAAAGCTTCACCTGGGAACAAATGTAATTCTGCTCTATCTGATCCCAAAGTAACTGTGCACGCCTGCAGGCAAGGGAAACAGGATCCAGAATCATTCACCGAGCATGCACGAATAGCAGAACAGAGAGAAGAGGGAGAGCAGGTAAACCCACCTTACCAGGTACCCCACCCCTGACATGTTAAGCTCAGAGATATAAGCTTGCCTGCAAAAATGAAAAACATAAGAAAAATGGAGGCTGGTAAAAAGGAAAGAGAAAACATAATCCTTGGATGCATTGTGGGGGGGAAATTTAAGCAGTCTCTCCAAGATTCAAAGTTTTTATATTTAGTTATGCAAGACTCCTCCTCTGTTTCATTTCATATGTGCATATTGTTAAGCTTTGGATGAAAAAAAAAATCTGAAACATGTTAAGCGGCTCTCTTTCCCCCCGCTCTTTTATTCCAGTGTAGGAATCTATTTCTATCCTTTCCATGTTATTTCTGCCTTTAGTGTCAAAATGTTCTGTGAAAGAAGAGAACCAGCATGGTGTAATGGTTCAAGTGTTGAATTAGGACAAGTCACACTTTCTTAGCCCATTTCCACACTACACTGTTTATAGTGCTATTATTCCACTTTCAACATCCTGTGGAATCCTGGGGTTTGCAGTTTAAGGAGGGGCATTTAGAATTCTCAGCCAGAGAGCTTGTTGGCCTCAGTAGACTTACAAACCTCAGAATTCCACAGGATGTTGAAAGTGGAATAATAGCACTATAACAGTGTAGTGCGGAAATGGACAGCCTTTGAGGAAGGCAAGGACAAACCCCCTCTGAACAAATTCTACCAAGAAAATCCCATTATAGGTTTGCCTTTGCAGTGCCAGAAATGACTTGAAGACACGCAACAACAAAGCACATGTAGTTTAACTGAAATACTCCTGTATTCTAGCATCAAACTCAGTCTCTCAGTACTGATTTTTATGTAAGCAAATGGAGAGCCTGTGTGCTGTAGAACTCAGGGTGTTAGACTGTGGCCATTTCCGCACGAGCCTGTTAAAGCGCTATGATTCCACTTTCAACATCCTATGGGATCCTGGGGTTTGCAGTTTAGGGAGGGGCTGGCTGGCCCCTCCCTAAACTGCAAACCCCAGGATCCCATAGGATGTTGAAAGTGGAATCATAGCGCTATAACAGTCTCGTGTGGAAATGGCTTGGCACTTGGGTGATCTATCAACTGAGACATGAAACTCGTAAGCTTCCTTGGGCCTGAGCTCCCTCACAGAGTGGTTGCAAGGATAAAGAAGGGGAAGGGAGCTATAGGAGGCGTTGGAACATGCTAGGACAGTGGTCCTCAACCTTCCTAATGCTGCGACCCTTTAATACAGTTCCTTATGTTGTGGTGACCCCCAACCATAAAATTATTTATTTATTATTTACAATGCCTCACCCCCCCTCCGGGCAAAGGCTGCCTCGCCGGCCAGGAACAAGGGGGGCGGGCAGGGAAGGAAAGAGGAGCAACGCGTCTTCCCCCGGAAAAAACTCCGAGACACCCCCCCCAGGCTCTGCTTCTGCTTCGCTCTTGTTTCCACTGGGGGGTGTGCAGTGTGGGAAAAGTTTCCAGAGTGTCGACCCTGGCCGGGGGGGGGGGAGGAATCCCAGCACCTTTGTCTTTTGCGCCAGGCGCAGCTCGTCCCCCTGGAAAAGTGCCTCCCTGCGGCCCCCCGGCCCTTCCGCAGCACCTCCCTCCGTGGTGAGTGGCGCAGGGGCCGTGGTGAGGAGGGGCCTGCCCCCCGTGCTGCCGCCGCCCCCAAGCTGGCTCGTCAGATGGGAGGTTCTCCCAGTAGAGGAGAAGGGGAGTGATTTCAGTCCCTTCTGAACAGGGGGCAAGAGGACGCGAGTGTGAGGCTCGTGCTTGTGCACCACCACTCCTGCTGTGGCGACGCTGTGGCTGCACACACTCCCGCCAAAGGGGGCAGGAGGATGCGAGTGCGTGGCTCACACTTGCGCACCACCACCAAGGAGGGAATGGAGCCT